>CAKNWT010097813.1:0-25113 GCA_932066315.1 Andricus coriarius | reverse complement strand
ACATGTCGCATTGTAAGAAACTTTCTGGACCATCAGGAAGCAAGCGACTGAAAACCTATCAAGTGATACATGGTAGCTCTAAGAAAGCATCCAGAGGCGACTGTCGTCACCTCCAACATTCACGGCCGCTGTGTAAGCATAACAGTGGTAAAAGACGAACTGCAAACTACACCATGCTCTTAATTTTGTACCTACAAGATCATCGCAAATGGGTTAACCATCGTATTAAATAAAATAATTATATCATCATCTCATCAGTCACTTGACTTAGTCCGTGGCTATGATGGAGAACCGGATTCTTCTTAACCCGAGAACAAGTTTGAAAAAAAAAATATTATATATTATTATTACATATTATTATTTATATTATTTGATTATTATATGATTATAATATTGAAATAAATATTTAATATACATTTGATATAATAGTGTTGAACATAATGTAGAAAAGTTTAGATTTTGGACAAAATGGAGTGCGAAGCACGAGATACGTGATGAGAATGTGTTCGTTAAAGCCAAAGGAGCTTTAACAAAGGAGAATTCACAATCACAAAAGTACAGTTGCCCATTATTTGACCTTTAATTTTAAAAGGTCTGGGCGCAAATGTGGGGGAAATACAAAGACCGAGCGCGTAGCGCGAGGTAAAAACATCATCGAGCGCGAAGCGCGAGATAAATATGTTATGGAGCGCGAAGCGCGACAACCAACAGTCGCGCGCCCCAGGCGCGCTCAAACTTGCGATCGAAGCGAGCCGCGCGCATAACTCTCGATGAAAATGTGCCCGCGCAGCGGGCAGATTTTCTTGTATTTGTTTGAGAAAGAAGGTGAGTTATCAACATTTCAAAGTGATTGATCTCGATAAATGGTGTTATATCCACCTGAATTAAGCGAATATTGACGCATGGGTTGTTAAGAAAGGCAATTTCGAGCAATGGTAATTTTAAATTATTTGAAGTTCTACTTATTTTATTTTTTTGGATGGTTGGCAAATATTCACTTTTAACAATTATTAGCATTTGAGTATTTTATGAAAATGACTCTATTATAAGTGCGTTATTTGTATAAAAGTGAAAACTCAGCTAAAATAATAATTGTGTTTCTTGGACGAAGTAGCATTCGTTATAATGCAAATGAAATGTCCGTCCACAAACGCACATTCATCACTAAAAAGCAGTTGCCAGCGTTTTTCAGTGGAAAAAGGCAGTAAAGGTTAGACAATTACACTATGACGAGTAATGAGTTAAACGTTGATCTTTGATGACGTTGTTTTAAACCCTTCACTTGTACAATCCTGCTACAAGGAGTACATATAGTACAAGGTAAATTTCAGGGTATTTCGTAGGATTATTAACGATGGTAGGGCTTGCGAGCACGCGAAGTATATCAATGCCTATCATCCACTTCGAACTTTGCCTTACCCCGAAGGTGACCGTGCAACCTATCTAAAAAGGACTTATACTCTCGAGTGCCGATAAAGTAACTACCTTAAAACTACGCTGAAGTTAAATTGTTAATAAAAACATTGAATTTAAACGAAAGTGACAATCCACTGCCGCCACTAAATCATCTGTCACGTCCCGAGCAAAGGCGAGGATAGGTTGGTAATAGGGTAGGTAAGGGAGGTTAAATGGGCTGATCAAATCAGGTTGAGAAGGCCTGATAATTTATATTTTTGTGGGATCGTTTGCACTTCATCAATCCCAGAGGATTGTGTAAATTCAGAATAACAGTGATTTGAGGTATTAATTATTTATTCAGACATGAGAGTAAGAAGAAATAACAGTTAATTAATATGTAAAAACTTACGCTACCTTCCAGTCCGAAAGGGCAAAAGAAGATTTGAATGTCGATGATATCCCCGATACGTTGTATAATATTGACGGGATTCTACCGGATGCTTCAATACGAGTAATTCGAAATCAATTATACGACGACCGAAGACCGCAGGAACTTTATGTTCAAAACTAGACTACACTTTACTATTTTGCAGTGAGATAGAACCACGCGGCTTAATCAAGGCGGTTCTCCGTTTAGGGATATTTCACGTTGAGGTAAAAACACGCGACTTAGTCAAAGCGGTTCGTAAATTGATGTGGAGAGTATAACTGCTTGAACGGAAAAGACAACCACCAAGGGTGAGTATGGGGTTTATATAAACCCCATACTATATAGGAGAAGACTTCTTCAAAGGTCATGTACAATTCGCTAAAGTTACGAACGACACGTACAACTCAATAAAGTTGCGAATGGCACGTACAACTCAATAAAGTTGCGAATGACACGTACGAATTGCTAAACTTATAAATGGCATGTACTTGCTCATCCATCGTCTATCTGATGATTCATGTTAATTT
Source organism: Andricus coriarius (assembly GCA_932066315.1). Classification (NCBI taxonomy): domain Eukaryota; kingdom Metazoa; phylum Arthropoda; class Insecta; order Hymenoptera; family Cynipidae; genus Andricus; species Andricus coriarius. Next base: position 22,758 of record CAKNWT010097813.1, on the reverse strand, counting down.
AGTCCTCTATTTTATTGTTTAATTTATGTACTAATTATGGAAAGATAATTCGATTACTCTTCTCTTGCTCTTTCATGACCAGTAATGTACTTATTTGGTTATAAATTAATTTATATACTATGAAAGTACATCATTCAATTATCCTTTGCTAGGAAGGTATAATACGTAGTTCTACGTTATTTCAATTACCTAAGCATTTCTGTATTATCAATGGTTAGGTAGGTCGGTATGCGCATGGTTTAATCGTGCTAATTAGCTCGTGCCTACTTCCTTATCGACCGTCGCTCACTTATCACTCAGACCAGGAGCTCATAACATAAATGGTACCATGATAGGGATACGGACAATTTTCACCTGACAGGTTCGACTTACGATGACGAACGCAAAAATGCGTGCCTTACAGGTCTGAGTGAAAGAGGTGAGCGGTGGCGACCTGGCAAAGGTGCGAATTTTCATGGTTTCATGCGGTATTTCGGAAAAGCTAGAAAATTTGTGTACATGTAGAAGATGACATGTAAATAGCACCTGCGAATTTTAAGCCACTTATCTGTATTATAAAGTGCTTTAAGGCACCCGCAACGTTCCCGGAAATTCCGGTAAAATTTCTTAGTATTGATTTTACAGGAAAAAGTTTTAAACAAAAGTTGGTCTACTTCGAAAGGTGCATATTTTCGTTTTTATATCCTTTTTTGATCAAATTAATACATTTAGAGAAAACATCGGCTAAGGAAATACCAGAACAATCAAAAGCTGTTTTTCTGTACAGAAAGTCATTTTTTCGAAAATCGTCAAGAGAGAAAAGATACTCCCCTACTGATGTACTCCAACATTATTCAGGATTATTTTATTCAATTGTTTATATTTACCAAGTTATGCGCATTTTTTATTCTTTTTTCCATTTTTCCCTTCACTTGTTGTATCTTTAGCAATTCAAAAGAAGGTGTTCTCAAAATTAGTACATCAATAAACAGAGTCACGTTCTCAGCTTCTAATTCTCGTAGAAGGTTGTAATAAAACAGAATATTATTCTAAAAAATTAAATAACAAAATCGCTTTACTTTCACATTTACTTTACTCATTGTTGTTGAAGTTTATACTTTAGTCGTTAAGATGTATTCGATCTTTATTACCGTGACGAATGTCAATTTGCCGGACACAGCATGGGGTCGTCTCAGAGTTTTCTATGGCCATTGGCGTGGGCCGTAGACGGTTACACTGCTTGTAGCAGAAGTTTCATTACAAATTCTTTGTGGTGAATTTTTAATGCAATTCTATAATATACATTCAGAGGTATCATTATGTTACGTCGAAATACAAAGTAATCGAGAATGTGAATGCGAAAGGTAACTCCAAGAAAATCGGAAAATTCATTTAGTTTTCAATATCGCGTTGAGGATTTATTTATCAATTTTGTCAAAATTCGTCTTTTTTGGTTGACATTAACAATGTAGTGGAATTTTTTCCTTTTTCTTGCGTCAAAATAGAGCACTCCTGTTCCAAAATGTATCTTTTTTTTTAACAAAATGCCATTTTTTAGGTAGAAAATTCAACTATTTTGGTAGAAAATGAATCTGATTTTGTTCAGGATTCAACTACTTTGTTGAAAATTCGTCTCTTTTTGTTGACTTCAACTTTAATTGATTTCAAATTAAAATATTTTCTAGTTAAAGTAACATAAACTATTACATTTTTCGCTGAGAATTAATCTGTTTTGGTTGAAAATCTAATTACTTGGTTGAAAAATCATGTATTGCTTTGAAGTTTCCACTATATTGGTAGAAAGGTCAACTATTTGGTTGAAAAGTAATTCTTTTGTTGAAAAATTATATTTTTACTTTGACCATGAAATTGCTTTAAAGAGAATACGTCTTCTTGCCTACTAAATTCAAGAATTTAGTCGAAATTTGTTTTAATTCATGGTTAAAAATTCAACTTATTCTTTTCAAAATTTATCTCTATGATATGGTGAATGGACCTCGGATTTCGATTCTGCGACCCCAAAAACATATGTAAAATGTTTTTAAAGCTTATTGCATGGCGATTCCTGTATTTGACCTTAAAATAACCTTGAACCTGGAGCGGTGGAGGTAAATGGACCTCGGATTTCGATTCAGCGACTCCAAAAACATACGTCAAAGGTTTTTGAAGTTTATTGCACGGCTTATCCTGTATTTGACCTTGAAATGACCTTGAACCTGACGTGATGGAGGTAAATAGACCTCGGATTCATATTCAGCGCGTCAAAATACCTAAGGATAAAGTGGTCTTGTCAAGTAGTCTAAACCGTTGTTCGTTTGAGGCCTGAAGGTCAGTTTAAGGTCATTTAAAGGTCATCTTCAGGTCAAAATAACAGAAAATGCATGTTATGAAGTGCAACCTCATCTTCAAGTTTCAAGCGGAACATTAGATTTGCTTGTGGTTATATTTTTCGCGTTCAACCCCACATATCTCGAAAACTTTTGATTTTTTGGACTGGTACCCATAAGGATTTTTTGATCAGGAGGCTTTGAGCTATGTTATATTGCAATTCCTGCCAATTTGTCAGGGGCCGTATTTTCATGTTAAGTGTGCGGGGTACTCTGCGTTTAGCAAATTGAATCCAAAAGATGTGTCGCTAGTGAACTCCAGCAAGCGAGATTCGGCAATCCCAAAACGGTTGTTGAAGTTTATTTCACGGCTTTTTCCGTATTGGACCTTGAAATGCCCTTAAACCTGTTGCGGTGGAGGTAAATGCACCTCGGATTTGGATTCAGCGTCCCGAAAAACATATGTAAAAGTTTTTTGAAGTTTATTTCACGGCTTTTCCTGTATTGGACCTTGAAATGACCTTGAACCTGAAGCGTTGGAGGTAAATGCACCTCGGATTTCGATTCAGCGACCCCAAAAACATATGTAAAAGGTTTTTGAAGTTTATTGCAAGGCTTTTCCTGTATTTGACCTTGAAATGACCTTGAAATAACCTTTAACCTGACGTTATGGAGGTAAATAGACCTCGGATTCATATTCACCGCGTCAAAATACATAAGGATAAAGTGGTCTTGTCAAATAGTCATCACCTTTTTTTTGTTGGAAACCAGTGTTATCAAACATAATAGTTCAATTTTCACTTTAAAAAATTAAATAAACTAAATTAAAATTCTTGCGCTTTGAAGTATGTAGGCACTTTTATTTTAACTTATCCGAAGTTTACCAATACGGTGGTTCAAAAAAGGCTTTTTTTGAAGACAAACGAGTTTTTAATTGTGTTTAAAATGTAGGTTAAATAATAATTTTGGTCGCTTAGGAAAACTAGATCTGATGATTATAAGTGCTGCCTCAAAAGTGATGAGTTTGAAACATGAAAAAAGACTTAAAAATCATCGATACAATGATTTTATGACAACCCAATTTTTTTTACTTTAAAAAAATGATTAAAATTGTAATAAAAATCTCATTTTATTTTCTATCAAAGATCTTATACAATAATAATAATTCTAATATTTTAATTCCTGAGGTCGATGTTATTTTAGTTGATTTCACGTGTTCACTTTGTGGCCGCACTGAAAAAATAGATTGTGTATTGCAGCGCAGCGGATCCCAATACCGTTTCAGTTTTAAATATTGCATCGTTCATACACAATTATTATTAATATAACTATACATATAAACTTAGAATAAAAATTATGAAAACATTATCGTTTCTCAATTAAAACTCAATCTTACCATTTCATTTAGTAGAAGCTGATAAAATTACTAATTTAACAGTCAGAAACAATGCTACTAACTGCATTAGTAAAATTTCTACTAATTCGGATTTGTAGAATACATTATCTTCTCCACCAAGTACTTCAATCTCGAAGCAAAGAAAGATCATTTTTGAAAAAAGCAGTTCAATGTCGAAGCAAAATAACATTTTAACACAATTGTAGTATTCTCACGGAAATAATGGAAGTTTAAAAAAATTCAAGCACAATTTGTTTTGGTTGAATTTAATTGAACCGCTGGCGATCAAAAGGGGATACGCCCGAAACGCCGTCGTTTTAGTTGGCCTCTGGGTTATATTTTTTTCAGATCAAATTTTAATTTTTTAATAACATATCCCAATAGGAAATTTTATCGCGCATATTTTTAGTCCTTAGAAATAAATGTGATAACTTCATTAGTTTTCGAAATAATCAAGAAAATGTTACTTTTTTCGGCAATCGCAAAGTACGAATTTTTTGTGTTCAACTCGCCACAAGTTCTACAATAATAGGAATTTTGTAATAAAAATTTCAGAAAATATGCACCATTATATAATGAAACTAACGGTATTCATAGAATTTCCATGAATTGGCACTAAAAATGTACAACGATTTTTATGCTTCTCATGGCATAAATTAGATATTGACAGTTTCAAACGCTTCGGGAGTCGAACGAATTTTCAGAAAATTAAAATTAACGGTCACCTAAACTTTCGTTAGGATTCAAGGAAGTTTTTTGGAAAATATCAGGCAATTATGTTTAATAGTTTTAAAGCCACAATTGTTTTAAGATCTCAGCGCCGTCCCGTACGCGTGCTAGCTCGTCCTGCAACATCAACGTCTGTGTAACAGCGGGCGATTGGGAGGTTAAGCCGGCCACGGGACAGCGCTGAGATCTTAAATCAATTGTGACTTTAAAACTATAAAACATAATTGCCTGATATTTTGCAAAAAAACTTCCTTGAATCCTAATAAAAGTTTAGGTGACGCAATAAAATTTCCTATAGGCATATATTATTAAACAATTAAAATTTGACCTGAAAAAAATATGACCCAGGGGCCAAGTAAAACGACGGCGTTTCGGGCGTATCCCCTTTTGATCGCCAGCGATTCAATTATTTTTTTTTTTTTATTTTAACAACAAAATTGTTTGTACGCAAAAAAGACAAACTGTTAAACGAAATTGGAACCAAGACAGCAAAAAAGTCCCCTAAACTGTTTCAGTTGTAAGTAAAAAAGACGAATTTTCTACAAAACTGTTGAATCGTCAAACTAACAATATAATTTTTCAACGAAAGAATTACTTTTCAACCAAGTAGTTGAACTTTCTATAAATTTAGTGGAAAATTTAATAGCATACATGCTTTTTCAAGCAAGTAATAACATTTTGAACCAAAACAGATGAATTCTCAGTGAACATTATGAATCTTCAACCTAAAACATTGAAGTTTTATCAAATTAGTTCTACTGTCAAATAAGTAGTAAAATTTTCAACCAGGAAAGAGAAATTTAAAAAAAAATCCGCATCTTCAGTAAAAGTCAGATTAATTTTCCACAAAAATACTTGAACTTTCAAGCGAAATAAATGCGATATTTTTACAAAAAGAGATAATTTTGAAACGAACAAGCCGAAATTTGTACCAAGAATCGAAAAAATATTCTACTAAATTGTTGAATTTTCAAGGGAAGAAGACTAATTTCCTTCAAAGCAGTTGCATGATCCAACCAACAATATGATTTTTCAACAAAAGTAATAGTTTTCAACCAAATAGTTGAAATCTGTACCAATATAGTGGAAACTGTAAAGGAACGAATGATTTTTCAACCAAGTAATTACATTTTCAAGCAAAACAGATAAATTCTCAGCGAAAAATTTAATCGTTTATTTTGATTCAACTAAAAAATATTTTGATTTGAAATCAACGACCGTTGAATTCCACCAAAGAAGACGAATTTTCAACATAATAATTGAATCCTGACCCAAATCTGATTCATTTTATACGAAAATAGTTGAATTTTCAAAGTCAAAAGTGGCATTTTTTTACCAAAGAAGATACATTGTGGTACAAAATCGCCCAATTTTGAACAAAGAATTGATCGCAACCAAAAAAGACAAAATTAAACCATAAATCTCTCATCATAAACAATCTAAAAAGAAAACAATAAATAACTTCGAAGTAACTCTAGTTAAAGTTTCAATTTAATAAAAAATGTGTAACACTGGCCTCGACCAAACATAATTATGGTTTATAATTATGGTTGCCTTATGTTAACAGATGTGAGTAATTCCTTTTATGCACACAATTTCTATTAAAATGCTTTCACTGTTATTCAAACTCCACAATTGAAATTGACGTCAACGCGATTTTGAACGCAAAATGAATTTTTTGATTTTCTTTGAGTTAGCTTTCGCATTCACATTCTCGATTACTTTGTATTTCGACGTAGTATAATGATACCTCTGAATGTATATTATAGAATTGCATTAAAAATGCACCACGAAGAATTTGTGATGAAACTTCTGCTACAAGCAGTGTAACCGTCTACGGCCTACGCCATTGGCCATAGAAAAATCCGAGACGACCCCATGCTGCATCCGGAAAATTGACATTCGTCACGGTAATAAAGATCGAATACATCTTAACGACTAAAGTATAAACTTTAAAAACAATAAATAATGTAAATGTGAAAGTGAAGCGATTTTGTTATGTAATTTTTTAGAATAATATTCAGCTTTATTACAACCTTCTACGAGAATTAGAAGTTGAGAACGTGACTCTGTTTATTATTGTTTATAGCAGAATAAGTTATTATTTTGCCTGAAAGTAGCTGACGCCAATTTGTTTCATAAGACTTACACTATTGATGTACTAATTTTGAGAACACCTGCCGTCAAATACCTAAAGAAAAAACAGGTGAAATGAAAAATGGAAAAAAGAATAAAAAATTCGCATAACTTGGTAAATATAAACATTTGAATAAAATAATCCTCAATAATGTTGGAGTATATCTGCAGGGGAGTATCTTTTCTCTTTTGACAATTTTCGAAAAAATGACTTTCTGTACAGAAAAACAGCTTTTAATTTTTCTGGTATTTCTTTGATCGATGTTTTCTGTAAATGTATCAATTTTATCAAAAAATGATATAAAAAAATATATAATAATATAAAAAAATGATATCTTTCGAAGTAGACCAACTTTTGTTTGAAACTTTTTCCTGCAAAATCAATACTAAGAAATTTTACCTTAATTTCCGACAACTTTGCAGGTGCCTTAAAGCACTTTATAATTCAGATAAGAGGCTTAACATTCGCAGGTGCTATTCACATGTCATCTTCTACATGTACACAAATTTTCAAGTTTTTCCGAGTCACCGCATGAAACCATGAAAATTCGCACCTTTGCCAGGTCGACACCGCTCACCTCTTCCACTCAGACCTTTAAGGCACGCATTTTTGCGTTCGTCATCGTAAGTCGAACCTGTCAGGTGAAAATTGTCCTTATCCCTATCATGGTACCATTTATGTTATGAGCTCCAGGTCTAACTGGTCATGTATGATTAATAAATTGGGGCTGACCACATAAGGCATTACCTACTGTGATACGATTACCATTTGGTGTTACGACGAAATATAAAATAATTTGGGGATGTAACACGGCCAACACCGTAATAGGACACAGATGGTAATAAAGTACTCTCAGAGCTGCATTATGCCTGTACAGATACGTCGTTCGCGCGTGAGTGTGACACCTGGATAGTATGTATTCTAGGTACTCAGCGTGTGCATGACACGCTCTGCACCTATCGCTGGAAACTTATTGACGTAAAATGCGGTCACCGTATACTATGGTGGAAATGATATCGTCCTGGCATGCGAAAATGAAACCCTCTGTACCTGAATTAAGTCCTGATGATCTGAGGAAAGCAAAAGTTTGCTCCTTCAATAAGGACTGATTTTCTACATTTTCTACATGTTACAATTCAGGCCAAGGGTCTCGGCCGCCTGCTTCACGGCTTTGTAAAGGATTGCTCTTTTGCCAATTATTTCGTGTTTTCTGACCATTTTTAGGAGATGATCTCTGCCATTCGCAAAGATGTTAGCTGTACTCAGAACAATTTGGCTCTCTTCTGTGTACTCCTTGACAATACCTAGAGCAAGTTGAACTTTGCTTGCACCAGAAGCATAGATCATCAGGTCATTTATATAAAATACATTAGAGACCTTACGCTCGCGATGGTTAGTGTCACCGCAGAGGTCTCCAGGAGAATTGCGTAGTGCGCGACATAAAGGTAGAAGTGTGATGCAAAAGAGCAGAGGCCTGATGATATCGTTCTGGAAGAATCTAGTGTTCCAAAGGGGTAAAAGGCTGAGTGGAGGGGATAACGGCGACGGCGGCTGCTTCCTCTTCCCTCGGTCCCCGCTCTGGACCCACACTTTCGAGGAAAATTATTCATTTTCAAACTTAATTTTGAAGGTGTTATCCCCGGAATTTCGGTCTGTCGTTTTACGAATGCTACCTGTGAATACTATTCTTTATGTTATTAAAAACTCCAGACATTATACTCTCACTGCAAAATCCAAGTTTTTTTATTGATAATTATCGTGTCTGGCAGTATGTTATCCCCAAGCTATCGGTCTGGCGATTGAATAATAATAAACTTGGTGCATTAATAATCTATCATAGAAGAAAATTGGCTCTTAAACTGTCACTGCAAATTTCCAATTTTTTCACCTGGCTCAAGTGCCCAAACGCCCCAGGCAGGGCGTCTGGCATTTATGGGTTTCGAAAGAAGGGTCATTTCCCAGATATACAAGTCATAAACTAGGACTTATACTCTCACTTCACGATAAACGTCACCAGCTCTTGGACTACAGGTGCCATTCAGCTTTTTGCACGGTTGTTACGCCTCCACTTGGGGGTTATTTCCTTCGGGACCATTCCTGGACAATCCTGTGACTGCTGATTAATTATTGTAACCATATTAAGCAGAAACCCTTAGTACAGGGACCCTCTATCCGCAACCCGAGTTTTTATGTTATAAAACAAAACAAAATATTTTATAGTTTTATATTCAAAATACAAATATTTAATTACTTTGAAATAATCTTCGTAATAATATACTCTTGACGTTAAAGATGTTGTATGGCACATATTACGGTGAACAATTTTGTACCGTTTTTATTGTTCGTTTTGAAGGCATGCGACGTAACAAGATGGCGGAATGGGCGCGACAGAAATAGGAATTTGAAATTTGTACATATTTTTCTTTTTCAAGTATCCGAACAAAACGTTTTTACGCTATGCTCGTATTATTAGTGGTTTTAGAGCATATACTGTATTATGCAAAAATTAAACAAATTAGTAGTTGACCCTATTCACTGCTAGATCCATACACGCTTCATATCAGGGTCGAGTCCACTCTTGAGTTCTTTTTCACGAACGTTTAACCAGCGGACTTCATCTGAAAAATGACTCATACGAGGACCGTACCTAGCCACAGCCGACGGGATTTCGTTCACTACTTTTATACTTCGTTAATTATTTCATCGAGAGATAGAAGTAACGCGACTTATTCAGAACAGTTCTTCGTCAGGGAATATTTCACAAAGCTTTAAAAGTATCACGACTTGGTCAAAGCGGTTCGTACTTCGAAGATCATGTTGACAATGTTACTGCTTGGAACGTAAAGACGACTACCAGGGGCAGCTCTGGAGTTTATATAGGACACGGATGTGCAATTTGTGACATAACTCGAAAATATGCTGTATGGCATGTTCCTAATAATTATTATTATAAACTAACTAATTTTGGATATGATTCCGATGATCAGGATGATTAACTTAACAGAATATTCCGAATATAACCGTCGCAACTCCCTTATAAGGTCGTTATATCTTTCGTTTCGATAACGAACATGGTTCGTTTCTCGAAGTCATCGAGAGCTATTTCAGGCGTCGAGTGCGCGACAGAAACAATTGTCGAGAATATGAAATTCCAGTATGTGCGGCACTTCTCATTTTTAACAATTTACTCTATTTCCCTAGAAGCGATTGGCGGAGTAGTGTCAGGGCTAATACCGTAAGAGTGACAGATATATTAATAAAGCATTCTTAGTGCCGCATTGTGCCTTTGGATGTACGTCGATTCTGCATTAATTGCACAACTAGATAGTATGTGTCCTAGGTGCTCTGGGTGTACATGACAAAATCTGTAGCTATCATCGGAAATGTCTTGGCCTAAAATGTGGCGACGGTATGCTAATGTTCAAATGACACCATCTTGATACGCCAAAATGAAACCCTCCGTGCCCGATTTCAATCCCGGTGATTTGAGGAAAGCGACGTTAGCTCATACGACATCGAATGATCCTTCACATTTCTGTTGTAGATGCCGTGCTTCCACTTGTCGAGGAGCTGTTCACGGAGTTTTTTCTCCTGTGTTTTGTTGAATAGAGTCTTCAGGAGTCAGTAGTTGAGGTGGATAATGTTTGATGCATTTTGATCACCCCTGATATTGAAGTCAAGACCAAGTGCTTCAGCATCCTCCTCCGCTGCTTTGTACAGAAACGCTCCTTTGTCCACTTCTTCGTGTTTCCTGACAATTTTAACAAGACGGTATCGTCCACTTGCGACTATATCATAACTTTTTGTGACTCGATATTAAGGGATCTGAGCTCGTCCTTGTATATGGAACCACTCCAAATTAATAGAGTATTATCGGGACGGAAAGCATGTTCGTTGCAGATACTTTGTTCCTCGCCAACAGTTCGGAGGACCAAATCTGTCGGATAAGACGTTTGTATTTACATCGGAGAGCATTCCTAATCGATGTTGCGTCCTGAATGCGGCTTTATGGCAAGCCCAGGTAAGTATAGGTCTCTCCAGCGCCAAGGTGACGTATGGCTCTTCCATCGACGAGATCAGAGTCTTCGGGGATTACAGACCAATAACTTGGCTGAACACGCTGTAGAAGATCTTCTCAGCTATTCTAAATGATAAGATTGTTGAGACAATCGGACCTGTGTAGCGAGAGATGTATGAACAACGCGGCTCCAAGAAAGTCGTAGCAGGATGTCGGGAGGACCTGCTCATCGATAGATGTGTCTGCAACGACGCAGCATCCTACCACCGCAACTTATCGATGGTTTGAATTGATTACCGGAAAGCTTTCGGTTCTACCTCCCATAGACTTGTCATCTGTCTGTTGGAAAGCTTAAAGGTTCATCCATGCATAGTGAGGTGCATAGAGCGATTGATACCGCTTTGGAAACCACATCTACTATCTCATCTGGAAAACATCGTGTGATAGCTAACAACCTCACTTTTCATAGAGGTGTCTTTCATTGTGACACCATGAGCCCGATCCTCTTTTGCCTCACATTATTTTCACTATCTCTCGCACTTCACCATTCCCAATGGCACTTCTGCGGCAAAACTGGAAATCGAAAGCGTAAGGTCACTCATGTATTTCAGCTGGAAAAGGCGGATTTGGATTTTAAGAGTGGTCTAGAATACTTCTTGAATCCAGTCGGCATCTCGAAAAAGATCTTCTTTGAGGAGCGACGTACTCGTCGAAGCATTGATTGGTTGCCGTGATTTTACCGGGAGAATATGAATAGTTCTGGAGCTCAGAATCTTAAGTACTTTGATTATCCCTGAGTCTTTTGAAGTAAGACTTAAGTTCCGGATGTTCTAGGTCTCCCTCGAAGTACCTGGCAGTCGGCAACTTATATCAAATAAATCCCCTAAAATACCTAAAATCGAGTATCCTGAATAATGTAAGACATTAAAAAGAACGATTTGAAAGAGATTCTCTTCGATGATATACGTGCGCGAGACGATGTTCCAATAATCCGCCAGTGCGTCTCAGATACCTTCCTCGGCAAGCAATATGGGTGTGGCTTAACTAAGCGGGCGTTTTCAATGTGTTTAATCTGTTTGAATTTTTTCTGATGTATTTTTATCAGTAGAATGTGCTGAGGTGTTTAACAAATTTTTGAAAGTTGGCTGCAACCAATTTTTTAAGCCGAAAAATGACTATAATATGTGTAATGTGCGAAATACTGATATGTTGTAAAACTTTTTTGATAATAAATTAAATCCCCTTTTCGAGGAAGAAAGTCCTTTTTTCCCTAAACTTGAACTACTGATCCGATGTGATCCCTGCATCTTTCAACCCTGCTCCAACATCCGTAAAAATTATAGAGTAAACATTTAGAATCACACCACAGACTCTTGATTATTTGTATGACATTGATATTGACTTTCAAAAAAAGCCTTTTTTGTACCTCCCTAGCCTTGAAAGTAGAACAGAGAGATCCAAGAATTTTTCAAGGCCCACCAAATATCACTTCACGGTAAAGCTTCTCGAAATTCATACAAAAATGTAATGGTATCCTTTTAAAAGGAAAAGTAAAATTATTTTTACATTATGCTGATGATGGAAACTTGATTTTTTTCAGTAATGGCTCTTTATCCTCAAACAACATGCTTTTACAAAGCTGTTGTGAACCAATTACCAACAAAGGCCACTGAAGAGTATGAGGTTCTCTTCGAGGATGCGAATTATGCTGATGGGTATTCTCCGCCATTAAACGTGGCTCAGCGTTACGTAATATCGATTAAAGAGAGTAAGAAAAACAAGGGTCAGTCATAGTTTATAAGAACTAGTACATAAGAGACCTTTACAATTGAAAAGAGCAATAAATATTTTACTATGAAATTAAAGTGTTTATTTATTTTTCTAACAGATTTGAATTTATTTAAATTAAAAAAATATTTTGATCCTCAAATTGGTTTGTATTTTTCCAGTGTTTGCATTTCGTTAATTACTAAGTAACGTGTGGTGTCTCTCCAAGGTCTTTTACATAATAATTTGCTAAACTGTGATATTTGTGGATGTGCCTGATTTATTATTTTTTGCCGAGTACAGATAGATTTTGTAGCTGCCACAAAAATTCTGCAACATCTTGCTCAATACTTTTATTTCTTTCGTCCATATAGGTATCCCTATCTGTCTTCTTAATCTTCTCTTCTCCTTTTCTTTCTTTATTGTTTCTTCTGACTCCTTCTCCTTAACTTCTTTTTCTTCACCTCTTTCAGTGGCTCACATAGTTCTTTAGATCTCTTGACTCTCCTTTCTCTAGTTTTTCGTTCTTCTCTTTCCTAATTCATAAGCTCTTTTCTATGTTTCTTCCAAGCTTCTTCTACTTCTTTTCGATCTGCTTCTTTCTACTCCTTTTTCATGTGCTAATTTTCACTTCTGTTTTTCCTGTTCTTGTTTCTCTCTATATTGTCTGCGCAATTCCTTTTTTTTAAACAATTGTTTCTCTTTTTTAAGTTTTTCCTCTTCCTTTTTCCCTTCATTCATTTGTCTCTGCTTCTTTTCGTCTGCTTCCTTCGCTTATCACTTCCTTCTTTCTTATGCTTCTTGTTCATCCATCTTCTTTTCAAATCCTTAAATTCTCACTTCTTTCTCTATCTTTTTAGCCTCTTCTATTTCTTTATGCTTCTACTTCTCCTTCTTCGCTTAATCAAATGTAGTTCAGCTTTTAGTGTATCAGTATAAACTAGTTCCCATAATCTCTTTCATGTGCTTCCTTCCTCCTAATCTTGCTTTCGCCTTATCCGTCTCTCTATTCTCCTTCAATATACTCTGGCTTCTTTCCTAAGTTCTCCCTCTCGCATTTCCGTTATCATCCTATGTATTTTTATATCTTTATCTCTGTGTTTTCTTATTTCGATCTCTTAATCCCCTGCTTTTCTCGCTTCCTCTTTCTCTTGTTTGGCTCTTGATGATTGTAATAAGTCAACTAGACGGCATTTGTGTTGTCCTATTTCCCCAATCTTTATTTGACGATATCATCTGCTCTATTGTAACGTAACTTCCTTGTTTGTTAGTGTATGTGGTGTTAAATCAATTACATGCATCCCATTGTTAGTCAAAACGTACCATACATTCTAATCGAAAAACCTCCTAGTTTCTTGTAAAGATCAATAGGATCTTCGCTAAGGGATGAGGAACAAGTCAATAAGCGTATAATGCATAAGATTTTTTAGTTATCTTTCAAGATTTGTCAAGATTGTTAATGTTACAAGAAATGCAAAATTAATAGATTCTTAAATTGGCACCATGGAGTTTGGGTTGGTTTGTCTTTCGCGGCCCGTACCTTTATAAAAAGATCTGAGCAAATGTCATCTCCTTGATAGGAGTATTGTTATAATTGAATATTCAAAGGGTACTTAGTGTTAACTGTTGTTGGGTAGCTCATAATAGTAGAAGTGGGCTGAATCCGATGATCTGGATCATCAGGAATTGAAGGGAACTTAGGGAGAAAACTGGGAATTGGCTATACTGGGTATTGGGTAGAGAGATGCTTATATAGATTACTTGTTAAATTGTGGCCCAGAACTAACTCACTTTTTCTGACTAGAAGTAAACTGACTTCTGAACTTGTAATTAGAACTGAACTGACTTCCAGCATTGGATCTCTTGGTTTATATAGAACCAGTTGTGACGTAATGGACTTCCATTATGTTGGAATATATCGCCACTTGGCATGTAGAACATATTTGTGAATATGAGCGACTCCAAAATATGCTCAATGTTCATTGTAATGATGAAAAGACGTAACGCTTTAGCCAATAACTGACTCTCATATAAGTTTAATTGTGGCATGCTCACGTAAAAATTGGAGCGACCTTTGTTTGGCAAATAGCAAGGTTACTTTTGTACCCTCACTGTCTTAAAGAATGCAAACATAAATAACAGCGGAATAGGCTCTCGCTGAAGCATCCGAGAATCCGTGAAGCTCGCATCCTAAACTAGATGGCGATTCCCCTCTCCATCTAGGAATGAAAATCTGCTCGAGTATTGGGAGCTCACTATAATAGGAATTCCAATGATTGAGCAAGTCCTCGACAAGAAGATCATCCCAATCTAAGACACGAATCCACAATTTCTGCATTGACCGTTTAGTTACTAATACGGCCGGAGACAGCCATCCAAGTGGATTGTAAAGCTTTGCAATCACCGCGAGAATTTCCCTTTTTGTGGGCTACTTAATAAGACCAGTCTCGACGTGAATTTTAACCCCAGAAACCCTTATCCTTGTTTTTTAAGACCCACGACTTGATGATGGTGAACCTAAATTTTGCGAAATACGTCGCGAAATGGAGAAAAGTGAGTACAAATTTGAGATCTCCTGTGTATGTGAAGACCACATGACTGTAGTTGTAAGCAGCAAAGCAAACACGACATTCAGGCCACCTGTCAAATTCGTGCTCCGAATCTCGGATGCTCTGAAGTACGAAATCAGTGATGCCAATTTGGGCGCCTTTTGCTACTGCGCTTGCGTTCAAGCCGCGCACTGGTTGGCCGTAGTTGGCGCGCAATTCAAAATTGGATCCTTTTAAAACACATAAAAAATATTAAAAACATTATAAAAAAATTATTTTGAATTACTTTTTCAACAAATGTCTTCTGAAATTAAATGTTTTGTGGTAGTTTTGAAATTTCGACTGTCCCGAAGAATAAGTCACTAACAAAGTTTTCCGTATACAGAGTGTATCAACTATATTTTACTTCGGTAGAGTGTCGTATCTCTATGTACTTTTAAATGGAGATACGACACTGTAGCGAAGCATAATACAGTCGATACGCTCTGTTTTCGGAAAAATTGGTTAGTGACTTATTCTTCGGGACAGTCGATTTATTGCTTGGCGAAATGTGAAATTTATAATTTATAAAGGAAAGTGAAGACTTCCCAGTTTTGTAATATTGGAATTATCAATGTGAAAAATTTTGCAATATCATAATTTATAGTTGGGCGACTTGATAAAATTGGAATTTATAAATAAATTTGCAGAGGGCCTCATTTGGAAATTTCAGAATTCGAAATTGATGGTTTTTGAGTTTATTGCTGGACGACTTGATACATTTATAATTTCAAAATTATAATATTAATATTTTCAAATTATAATTTCAAACTGGATAAATCTCAAAATTTACATAAAATCATAAACGGGATTATCCATAAAATTGGTGCATTTGCAGATGCTGTCTGCAAAAACTATTTGAATATTTTGTAGTCAATTTTACTCACATTTTTTATTTTCATTTCTCAATTTAAAACTGCCGCAGAGGGTCTAAGCCTGGAGTCGCGGTCAATAAGGAAGGGTTTCCCGATTTCGCGAGTGGCAATGTGTTTCGGACCAGTGATGCAATTCAAAATTGGAATTAAAAACAATTCTTGTAATTGAACAATGCACAAGAATGTATATAAAATGTACAACTTCTGACTTTAGACAAGAAAAAAATGTATAACACATATATTAGCAGTTTATTTTCTTTGACTTCCGAAGAATAACATATATTTCACAAAACATTTAATTTCAGAAGAAATTTGTTGAAAAAGTAATTCAAAATAATTTTTTATAATGTTTTTAATATTTCTTATGTATTCTCAAAAGATCCAATTTTGAATTGCCCGCCAACTACGACCAACCAGTGCGTGGCCCGAACGCAAGCGCAGTATCAAAAGGCGACCACATTGGCATCACTGATTTCCTACTTCAGAGCATCGGAGATTCGTAGCACGAATTTGACAGGAGGCCTGAATATCGTGTTTGCTTTGCTGCTTACAACTACAGTCTTACGGTCTTCACATACACATGACATCTCAAATTTGTACCCACTTTCCTCCATTTCGCGACGTATTTCGCAAAATTTAGGTTCACCATCATCAAGTCGTGAGCCTTCGAATACCTGATAGCTCCTGAGAATGCTTCTGTGATGTAAGAATTGTGAGTAAAAAAATAAATTTGCGAACTGTTCTCACCGTAAAATTCTTTCTTCTGCTATCTGCAGATTGCTCCCTTTCGAAAAATTTATAATTTCAGTAAAAATAATAATTGCCTTAGCAAAAAGCTTAATTTCTCTACATTTATTGATCCGAGGATCTCGAAAAACCACAAATATTTGACAAGTTTTTTTTCCTTCGTTCTCAAATACTTGAGAAAAATTATATATTGAGACAGCGACGTACCTATCAAAAAAAATTCCAAGTCGGATTGAACCAACATCCTTAATCCTGAGTCATTTCAGAAGGCCACATTCACGTCTTTATCTTCTCCTCTGGCTCCTCCCGTCTTTGTCTTTAGCCTTTTTTTCTTTCGCAAAGCCCGACGTGTTTCCTTCTTTCATCCTACTCTCTTTATCCTTTCCACCCTCACTTGTGCGCCCATATCTCTCATCAGGTTCTTAACCTCTTCCTGTTACGTTACACTGTTCACTTTCAGGCCTTTGATCATTAAATTATTTTCCCTCTTTGATCTTTACTCCCCTTCTACTCGTCTTTCGATTTGTGTTAATCTCCTACGTAGCCTCTCATTCTCTACAAGCAAGCTCACCCCACCTTTCGTTGCTTTCTGGCTAAGTATTACCTCAGTCCTTCTTTGCTCAGCCCTTTCTTCTAATTTGCTCACTCACTCTCTCTCTCTCTCTCTCTCGCTCTCTTCTATTACTCTCATCTCCGTTTTCCTATTTTTATCATTTCCTCTTTGTTGCTTTTCTAAGCTTTCCAGTTTTTCCCACACTTTCTCTTTTTTTCCTTTCCATAATTCGTCCCACTCTTCCCATTTGTTTCTTTATTTTTGTAGCTTCTCCTTGACTTTCCTCTGTTGCCTCTTCATATCCTAAAGCACCCCGCACGGCTCCTCTATAAATCCTTTAAACATTGCTTCAATGCTCATGAGCAAGTTCCCCTCACCCCCTCTCATTCTTCAATGCCCTTTTCCTTTTTTCCTCTACTGATTTTTCCCTCCACTAACCTGTGCCTCGTTGTTTGTCGCACTCACCCCCTTTCGACAATCGTCAATTAACCTGCTCGATCCCACGTTATACGAGCATGGTGCAGCTCTGTTAAATTTTTGTAGGTTCATGGGTCTACCTCGCCTATATTGCCCGATCCTGGACCTGCTGTGGTTGCCGCGGATCTCCAAATCCTAACCGCCGTCTCGTATCGCTCGTCACTCTTACACATCATACTTCATCTCCCTCACACGTTACTTTTTCCCTGCCTAAACTTTCACAACATAACATCCAACCTAATTTAAAATCAGCCCTTACTTATTTTTCATTTTTTCGACTACATTCACCCTTTCATCCACATTCTTCAATCTCACTTAGACTCTCACCCCAACCTTTTTTTACTCACCACACTTACACCGCACTCACTTCTCTTTCCCCTTCTTAACAGCCAAAAAATTACAGCACCAAAGAACACAAGAAAATATTGCTTTTAACAAAATAGTAGAATTCTCAACAAAATAATTAAATGTTCTAGAAAATAGTTAAATTTTTGAACCATAGAGATAAATTCTGAACAAAAAATATAGTGGAAGTCTTTATAAATGAGAAAAATCATTTTTTAACCAAAAACGATGAATTTTGAATAAAAAATAATGACTTTTCTTCCAAAATTGCTCAAATTTGCAGGCTAATTTCCGAATTTCCCGTTCAGTGGCCACCCTGAACTTGAAATCGTTCAGTTCTAGACTTTTTATAAATGTAAGTATACAGTTAAATTTCTTATTATTCAAAGTAAAATATTCCGATGATGATTCTTTTTTTGACGGGATTGGTGGAAAAGTCGATGCCCAGATACATGAGAAGGGTCCGCATTTCTCGGTAGTGTGGGGCTTTCGATGCTGGTGAAGATAATGATGATGTTGTTTTTATCTTTTACCCACTAAAAAAACATCACTGTTCTTGTAGGTAGAATTATCCCGGAACCGCTTTCGCATTATGTCAGGAGGTGCTGTTTTCTTGCTTGCTAAGGCTCCTTCTGGTTTCTTTCCTCTACCTTCTATGTTCCAACCAAGATGTACACATCTTCCTCAGCAACGCGACTTCGTCGCGTATCGGGCTCGTCGGCCGTCGACGTCTTGTTTGGACATGGGTAGTACTCTCTGTTACTTCCGCGATCTCCGTTGCGCGGCTGCCTCTCGGAACATGAAATATTTCATGGTTCCCGGAAGGTGGTCAATCCGGGGTTCTCTCTCCTCTTCAGCGAAGAGATAGCAGTGTGATTTGCTGTCGCAATCCTCAGCTCGGTGTCCCTGATTGCCGGATCTCCAGCAACACTTTGTCCGATCCGGACCTTCATATTTCGCTGCCAGGTGGCCGCAGCCGTGAGAGCGATAGCACCTCGTTATTAAACGAAAATTGACGGTGAAGATTTACTTGTTAAATACTCACTTCCTTACGTTCTTAAAGAAGACGCCGAGTTGTCTCAGCTTAATGACAATGCTATTAGAGATAAAAACAGCGCAGGTATGCTAACTGGTAAATGGTTAACTCCTATTGTCTCCGAGTTTCGACCTGGCGTGTACCCTCAGGTAAACGATCTTGTCCGAGCGATAAACCAAACACCGATTGCTCGAGAACACGTAGGATTAATTTTCCAAAAAGACAAAGATTGTTATGTCAAAGTTGAAAAAATTTGTCAAGACGATTGTAAGATAAAGGGACGACATTTTCTTGGAATAAGTGAAAAAGTATCTCGTATACTTGGTTTTGCGCCACAACCATTAATATCAGATAATCCTCATTATGCTAATCACCCTCCAAGTCTGGCACGTGGTTTACCCGAGAAAATGTTTGTTTATTGCGATGTATGTGAACCTCACATTACGGGTGATGCAAAAACACCACTTTTACGTATTATACCTGTCGATACCCGAAATTATATTTTTGCATCTACACAAGTTACAGTTTTCATCTCCAAATTACATTTCACTTCTTCATACCGAATTTCGCACGATAGAAATAGATATAAGAGATCATCTTGGACTGCCTATACCATTCGAGTTTGGTACTCTAAAAGTGACACTTCTATTTAAAAAAATTGATTAAAGAAGAAGTTGAAGAAGAAAAAAAATTAAATGCTCAAGTAATAATGAGTTATTATGTAGATTACTACACAACACAAGTAGGTGGTCGAGGAATATCAAAAGTTTATGTTGGATCGTCCTATCAGAGAGGTTATGGAATCGGCAGTTTTCTAGCCAGGTGGGCTTTTTCGACGTATGCTGCCGATACTAGCGCGAGGTGCGCGTACAGTTGGCAAGGAGGCTCTTCGAACATGTGTTTACGTTTTAAATGATGTCGATAGCAAAGTACCACTCAAACAGTCATTTAACGCTCGTTTTAAGGAATCTGGTCAAAAATTAAAAAGAAAAGCTTTAGATAAAATTGATAATCTTATGAATGGATCGGGTTATAAATTTGGTGTGAAAAATTTCAGACCTCAGTTACCCGGAGTTCGTGGTATAGAGAGTATCACGCTGGTTAGAAAAGGTATTAAGCGTAAAAAAGTTAAGAGGCTTGTTACATCGTATACACCGAAGAAGAAGAAAAGGAAAGGAGTAAAAAAAAGGAAATCTAAAAAGAGAGTCAATAGCAGTAAAAATAGGAAAAATAAGAAAACACAGAAGAAATAAAAGCGTAAAACTAGTAAGAGAAAAAAATCGTTCAATTTCCAACATTTTTAACAGTTAATAACTAGATTATTCTATAATGTCCTTTTTACACTCACATTCTAGCGAGTGTTTAAAAACTGAACTAGATGTTTTCTCTCTCCCACCTACTCAAACATGTATTGAAAGCTCGCAATGGGTCCATTACAAGCCCGTTTCATCGCTGACCGACGATTCGCCGATAGAGTTTGTCATTCCAGGCCACGGCGAAGAATACATAGATCTCGCTCATACAATGCTCAGTATACGCGTAACACTGGAAGGACCGGCAGAAACTTCTGCAAATGCAGCCAGTCTGAACAGTGTAACTGTGATAAACAATTTACTTCATTCGATGTTCAATCAGGTGGACGTGTATTTCAATCAAAAACTCATTTCTCCTCCAAACAACGCATACGCGTACAGAGCTTACCTGGAAACATTGCTCAATTATGGACCAGCTGAAAAAAACAGCCATCTGACTTCCGCATTCTGGTGTGTAGATACTGCAGGAAAAATGGAAGATTTGTCCAGCGAAAATACAGGCATCGATACCCGTCGAAATTATTTTGGTGCAGGAAAAACAATCGATCTAATCGGGCATCTGCATTGCGACATTTTCAATCAAAACAAATTTCTTCTCAACGGAGTCGAGATGCGTCTTCGACTCGTACGTACAAAAGATGCTTTTTGCCTAATGGATCCTGTCAATACATGCAGTTTACACATTTTGGAAGCGTCTCTCCTTGTTCGTCGTTCAAAAATAAGCCCAGGAATTTTACTATCGCATGCAAAAGCTCTAGCACAAGGAACAGCAAAATACCCGATAACAAGAGTCGAGGTCAAAGCGCTGAATTTGCACGGCGGTATTCACGGTGAAACTCTTGATAATGTTATTCTCGGACAGTTGCCTAAAAGAATAATTATCGGTTTCGTAGAGAACAGAGCTTTCAACGGAAATAGAGCACTTAATCCATTTCACTTTCAAAATTACAAGATTAATTTCTTATCTCTTTACGTCGATGGTACACAAATACCTTCGAAACCTCTGCAACCAGATTTTTCCCAAAAAAATCTTTACGTTGATGCTTATCACACTCTTTTCTCTGGCAGTGGTATTCACTTTCTTAATGAGGGCAATGATATCGATAGAGGTGATTACTCGAAAGGTTTCTGTCTTTTTGCATTTGATCTTACCCCTGATCTTTCTGCACATTGTTATTCTCACTGGAATCTTGTAAAGCATGGAAGTCTAAGAATAGAGGTGCGTTTCGAAGAACCACTAATAAACACTGTAAATTGTATCGTATACGCAGAATATGATAACGTTTTGGAAATTGACGCGTCTAGACAAGTTATTGTTGATTTTGGAGGATAATAAATCATTTTTGCCGCTATCCTCATTTCTCGAAATTTCACACATCTGACTAAAATTCAGCTGTGTAAACATTGGAAAAAGGGTGAGAAAGAAACTTTAACATACCACATCATATATGCCTCTTTTTTTGAAGCCCACAGACCATCTTTCATTTCGTCCAAAGTTGTCTTACAAGTCGGTTGTTTCCTTACGTGGTTTCTCGTTTGTGCGTGGAACGCTACTCTTTGTCACCGTCGTCTTCTTCTTCAAACTAATAACCAACAAACCTTCTTTTTATTTTTATAAACTAAAATTTAATTCTGTTTAATTTAATATAATTAGTATTATATTATAGAATGTTCTGGAATTTTAAGTGCGCATGCGTGAGAGAAAGGACGCCGGGAAACAAAGGACCGAGGAGTAGTAGGTTTAGGGCTATGGACGCGAGAGCTTGGGCAGTGTGCTGCGTAATAGAAACGGCTAGTATTAGCGAGAAGGAGTTTTCCTTGTTTGTTCGTATGAACGTTAACGAATTACTGCAAGAATAATCAAAAGCAAAGTGCGAGTGTTAAAGTGATTCGGCTTCGTGAAATCTATTAATACGCGATCCTCTGTTTGTCGGCTCCACCATAGCCTCACAGTCTTTTGGGTGTTTACACACTATTTAACTTTATGTAACTTGATTATTTAATTTTTAATAAACGTTTACGTTTTACTTTAAATACGATCAACTCGCTCAAACCATTTCTGCCCCACTCTCCATCCAGACTTATATTGCAGAATAAATTTATAACAAATCAGAAGTGGGATGGCGAGCGAGTTGAATTAAGACGAATTCCAAGTGCGCGGAAGAGTGACTCGTTGAATGATGTCGGATGAGTTTGAACAGTTTCAACACCAAATGTTAAATTCCGGAGGCGTGATCATAGATATGTCTCATGTGTCAGATGATGAAAGGATTGCAGAGTTGGAAGCCGAGGTTGAAAGGCAACGGGCCCAAAGGGCCAGGGAAACACAATTCTTCGAAGCTGAAGCAAGTCGGCTCAGGACGACGTTAGAGCAAGTTCAGCAGAATGCTGCATTGGCGGAACCAAGAAGAGCTGGGAGAGCGTCTAGTAGTGAGAATCAGGATGGAACAGGCAGTATTGCAGATGGCGTC
>CAKNWT010097803.1:0-10995 GCA_932066315.1 Andricus coriarius | reverse complement strand
AAATAGATTTATTTAATGCAAAGTAGAATTAAAATTGATAAATAATATCGATGTTATAAGAAAAGTCGCCTTTGCCCCACCGGTCGGCGCTGCCCCTCCTTACCCTACTTTGCGTGCGAAACGCGAATGTCATTTTGACATAGAGCGTACTTCAGATATTGCATAATTGTATGTATGATTGTGTGCGTCAAAAAAGATGTCTAGTTACTTTTGTTGAATGTGGATTATATAAATCAACGTCTATTTTTTCACCTGTCCATATTTTTATTATAAGGTTTAATGATTAATTTCAATTTACTTCAAGATATATCACGCATTAATTACAAAGAAAGTTGAATTTATTTCTTAAACTATAATTTGTAGATCATTTTGTTTTTTAAAAAGCGCGCGGTGCAATAACCTGATCTATGGAAGTGTGCGTGCGCAGTAGAATGGGGACTACACTTTCAGGGCATGAGGAGAAGATTGCCATTGCTTTCATTCCATCTAATTTTGAGAAATTAGTTTTTATTCCTCGCGATTTGGTCGTCACAAGGACTTCGCAGAACCAGAAAGGTAGGTTATTTATCATTTTATGATATGAGTACAGGTTAATTTGAAAAATAGGCGTTGTTTTGATTCAAAATTCCAGCAAAACTTTTAGGTTAGAATTCTCACGTGCTATTATTTTACTTGAATATTTTTTTTGCACAATTTTGTCAAATACAAAAGATTGGGAAGGTGGACGCAAAGAACGCATAGAATAGATGATAGGACAATTTAATTATATATTCTAAGTGTATGTTTCGAAATTGGAGGAATAAAAAATGAACCTAGGGTAAACCTGAGAAAACCAAACATGGGCCTGGCGAGTTTACCCTACATGGGGCGTTTGCAAGTGCGAGCGTGACGCGCCTTGTAGGGTCCTTGTCAGCTTTCCAGACCAGGACCATACTAGAACTAGGGCAAACTGGCGAGAACCGCACCAGGACCCCATAGAAATTTCTGCACGGGGACTCCTACGTCTGAATATAATCAAGCAAGCACTGTCAGATACGTGGAACGTTCTAAAGCAAAAATGGTTGAATCTCAAAAGATTTTAATTTTGTAAAAAAGTACTCATTATTTTTTCTATTTAAAACTGAGAACGAATAAAAATCAAGAGAGTGAAAAATAAAAATTGTTTAATGAAAGCCTTCATTTTAGAGGTTTAAAAGGAAATAAGAAAAAAAAATTGTTTT
Source organism: Andricus coriarius (assembly GCA_932066315.1). NCBI lineage: Eukaryota > Metazoa > Arthropoda > Insecta > Hymenoptera > Cynipidae > Andricus > Andricus coriarius. Next base: position 9,775 of record CAKNWT010097803.1, on the reverse strand, counting down.
TATAGTGCTAGTTTTTTTTTATTTTATAGAAGGAGCATTGCGCGGGGACTGCCCATATGAGAAAGGAGTATTGGTAAGTATTCTATCTGATTTTTTTTTTGCGAAGAAGTATTGGACATCTAATGCTTTTTTGCGAAAAAAGTACTGGATCCTATACTTACCTAATATACTTCGTTTTCGTAAGGCTGAGGAGTCATATCTCAGATTTTCCACTATACTTTAGGCTATTAATAGTTTTTGGGGTACTAAATAACTTTGCCAAGATTTAGTTAAAAATGAAAAAAATTTTAAAGATATTTGCATTAAAAATTTCGAGCTATTGCTTTTTTTTATCATTACTCAGTTGTTGACAACAATAGAGAAAATGGTTTATGACAGTTCTTTTTCATAATTTATTTAAATTTTATGGAAAAAAAATGTTAATTTTTTCATTTGTTCATTTAAAAAACAATATTTATTCTTCATTTTAAAACCTGTTGTTTCGCGAGATATTTAAAAAAAATCATAAACACGCTTCAATATGTTTAAAAATGCATCACAAATTTTGACGGTGCCATTATTTTTCATTTTTGAGAAAAACGTCTTGGAACTTTTCGATCTGCTGTCGCACAATGTGTTTGATCACGGTGTGGGTGGTCGATCGAAAACCTCAAAAATGCTTTTCTTAAAAACACCAAATAATGGCACCGCCAAAATTTGCATGCACTTTACAACATATTAAAGCGTATTCATGTTTTCTTAAAATATCTCGCGAAGAGTAGGTTTTAAAATGACCAATGATATTTGTTTTTTAAATAAACAAATAAAAAAATGAACGGTTTCTATTTTTTTATTTCTCCCCTAAAATTTCAGTAAAATGTAGTTCGAAATTGTTCATGCAAATATCTTTAAAAATTTAAACAATTTAGAACTACAACTTGGCACAGTTATTTAGTACCCCAAACACTATTAATAACTCAAGCTCAAATCTGAGACCCCTTGGTCTCCCGTGAAATGCCCCATATAAGTTTAGAGTAGAAGCCCTGTCAACTGTTTAAAACTTTATTTATACAAATTGCTTGTCTACATTTCTTATACCATGATAAAGCTTACTTCATTGCGCATACGACAAGTCCAAATTTTGTCAGATACGGAAATTCGTTTAATAAAAAAGCCTTTGCGAAAAGTTGAAACCCCGTGGGTTTTTCGCGTCACTCTGCCATAGATGGACTTTCAATGACGACATCTTTAAAATAAACCATGTCGAAAATTTGGAGAAAAAAAATAGATAAATGCTTTGGTATTTGAACTGTGCATGCGTGGAAAACTAATTTCAATATATCAATAAAAATTTACGTAAAATGCAATTGAAGATGACTGTGCTATATCCCTTGTAATTTACATAGTAGAGAGTAGTATTTTGACTGAAATTGCTTAGAAAATTTCAAAAAATATAATAGAGTAATAACTATATATGACAAACCTTATATTTATAAATTTCTAACTAATATTGCTAGGAGCCCCGTTCATGCAAGTGTTAGTGGGAAGTCACAGCAGGAGCTTATTAGATTAACAATTCCATCCTGCTCTGCGACCTCGAACTAACACTTCCATCAATCGGATTCCTATCAGTATTAGTTAAAAACTACTATATTATAAGTTTTTCATAGTTAATTATTATACACTATTGTATTTGCTGAAATTTTCCAGGCAATTTAAGTCAAAATTCTTTGCCTCATAAAGTATGCTTAATATCATATAGTATAGCAGTACAGACACTCCAGACCCGAAATGAGACATGCTATTATTAGTTGTTTTTTTTTAAGTCATAATTTTTAAGGATAAATGTTTATTATGGAGATTTGAAAGAGAGATGATGAGAAAGTGTTTCATTAGAATCAAAACAAATAACGTGCAACAAACTAACAGAGGCCGGTATAAAACTTTACCTGGCGCAAGTTAATTTATTACCGTGGAAGCGTAACTGCTCATGGGAACTCTAGTGGCCAAAAACCTTGAAACGTCGAAACTATAATGTGGATATATTTTAGCGCGGGGCGTGTTTCAAACATTTCGAAATTCCCGCCACACGCAGATGTGGTCTACCGTTGAAATGTTTAAATCTATACCCGCCCCTTCGCTAACGAAGGTACGGCGCCAAACAGAAGTAATAAAATGAACGTAAATATCTTTATTATAAATATAAAATACACGAGGCTATGTGCGTCTGAACAAAAATTTTAATTAAAAACTGTGCGAAACGGAATAAAAATTAGGAGGGAATGCACATTGTAGTTACAGTACCGTCGAGATATTGAGGACGACTGTTTTATGACATTCGTTAAAATGCTAATAATTGTTATAAAAGAAATGATTAGTAAAGGCAAAGTGTAAAATTGTTTCTTCAAAATAGAAGAAATCGTATAGAAGCTCTGAAAAAATTATTCCTACGCGGAGTTATTGAGCTAATTCTGTAAACTGCAAGGAGGGTAAAGACTTATTACAAAAATAATTGATGAATAAAATAATTTCCGCGAAAATGTATCTTTAAAAAGAGCCCAAGAACACTGAAACATGGCCAATATTTAGGCAGATACTGATCATTATTCACGAGCACATTGAACTATTGACTTTCTTTTGTAAAATTGTACACTTCGTTTTATAAAAATTATGCATGTTTTAGAAAATTTCAAAAAACAGCCGCCCTATCGCACTATACTGGATATGGTATAGGGTAAGGAAAGGCTGCGCCAAGACCAGTTAATAGTCAATGATTCTTCATAAGTTAATAAGATGTGAAATTCATCCAATTTTTTTTTCATTTCGAGTCTTACATTATTTTATATCATATTTTGACAAGTATTAATTACATTAATAAAACAATGATTCGATCATTTAATTATTTCTAACAAGCTGTATTTCGTCTGCTTTGCCCCGCACCAGAGGGTAAAGGCGACCGCAGCTTTTTATGAAAATCAAAACCTCTAAAGATGGGAAAATATGATGGCTCGCTTCGGTAGTATTTTATGTACTGAAAAAATTACCTTCAAACATATCCAGCAAAAATAATAAGTTATTTTGAATAAAAATATTGATAGCCGTGATATAGCCTCTTATTCCTTGACATTGACTACACGCAAATATTTCAACGGTACCAATAAAAAAACCTGCTCTACCGACCGGTAGAGTCCATTTTTTTTCTACCGGCCTCTGGTAAAGCCTCAATTATTTACGATATTATATATTTTTTGGACTTCAATTACGTTTAATTATTATAATTACATGATGTGATATTGTTTTATCTGTCAAAATATCAAATCAAGATTTTAGTAAAAAAATCGAGAAAAAAATAGATTTGAACAAAATTTGAACAAAATAGATTTATTCAATGCAAAGTAGAATTAAAATTGTTAAGTGATAGCGATGTCATGTGCAAAGTCACCCAGTCACCCATCCAAGTCTATAATATTTACCCTTAATTTGCACGTTAAATTATTATTTAAACTTTTATCACAACAAAAAAATTATTTCTGTTAAAATTATTATTTTATATAGCTATGTTTTGTATTCTCTCAAGCACTCATCAGAATATGAAAATCTAATCCAACGGTGATGTTGATTTTGATTTTCAACAAATTAACGGAATATCTTATCTTTATTAAGTGATAAAATATTCAGGAGATTTTTTGAAAATTTAATCACATTTCAAGCGCAAGAGTAAATGAGATTTCAAATTATAGCTTATAGGACTCGATTTATTTATCAGTCACTGCTGTATGTTGAAATTGAAAATCCAATCACTTTTCTTGAAAATTCAATATTTTCTCTTAAAAAGTCAATCAAATGCAGTCAAATATTTTTAACATAACAACATATCATATGATGAGAATAAGGTCTAAAAACATTTTAAAAAATTCTAAAGAGGTCTAAAGTAAATTGATTTTTCATTAAATCTTAATAGTCAATGAACGACGTGCGATTTTAAATTGAACTATATCTATATAGTAATTGAAAAAACAATCATTCGCAAATTGAGATTTCCTTTAAAATTCCCCATAATTATCACTAAAAAGTTAAGGAATTTAAAAAAAAAATGTCTGACGAGTAAACAAAACTGGTTTGACTTTAACATAATGGCTTCTCTGATTATTTAAACATTTTACTTAATTGCGAAAATGCAAAAAAAATTTAAGGTTCATTCAAAATTGGTTGTATTTGATAATATAATTATGTATAATTATATATTGTTGTTTTTCAGAAGCTTTTTATACTGGCATTAGGATCTATCAACTATCAAAGAATATCTTTTTGTCTAAAGAAAAAAACAGCATAAAAATATATATACATATATTCAATTTTTTTGTAGGCCTTCATAGGTAGACAAACCGTTATTCATTATCTTCATTAACTTGTAAGCTAATTCAAGATTTGAAAAAAAAATAGTTAAAGTTATTTATTTGTAAGTTTATTGTTTAAACAAACATTTAAACCTTATTCCAAATTTTTTGATAAATCATATTTTTTATCCAACTACAAAGTCACCAATTTATGCAATTATGAATGCAGAAATGATACAAAAATGATCACTTGGACCTCCCTAATGCTCATACATAAAATATTCCTGCATAAATAATATTTAAACGATGCCCTTTACCAAAAATGTAAAAGTCTAGATTGTAAAGGCAATTTTCATATTTTGTATCAGGTTTTTATTATTAATATGTGGCTCCGCTTTTCCAAGTGGTCTGGCTGGACGTTCAAGGTTGCTATAAAGCGGACTATTTATTTTCTTTGCGTTATATCGTCTCCCGAATGTCGGCGATCGACTGTTCAGGGCCGGTCTCGTAATCGGCCATTTCCTCCCCGAAGGGCCCTAATAATAATTTTCAAGTTCGAGTTTCGACCTCTAAGTTGGACCGCAAGTGCGGTAGAATAGGGGCATCGCTCGTTGAGGCCCCCGAGGAGGAATGAGGAGGACCATTATCGGCCTTCAAGGGCCTTCCCGCGAGACACGGGGACGGGGCCCGGTTACCATAATCGCTTATACCGTTTCTTCGACTGGGTGCTTCGAGGGTTCCGGTTCGTCCTATAATCGTCTAGTAGACGGCGATAAACTATGTAATATTGAAGTCGAACGAGTCAGGCGATGAGCCGCCAAGTCCTCTAAGAAAAAAGAGAGAAAGATCCGTAAAGGGACAAGAATGATGTAGAAAAGAAATGAGAGAAAAAGTGATTTTATGTAGTGTAAATCTCGAGATACAAGCGCGTAAAATCATAATCGATCGTCCAGTTGCAAGATATAAAACCGTGGGACTCGCGAAATAAAAAGCAATAAATGCTCATTGACAGAGTGGTAGGGCAGTTTTTTCTAGTTTCGACAGATTAACGACCTCATCTGAATTAGTGTGACACCCTCTTTGACTTCTGCACTTTGTTGTTATATCCTTATCACACAAAATGATATACATGCAGGACGAAGACTCACAAATGTTATAACGTAACGTAATTACACGGTCACCTGAAAAGGCTTGGCAAGCTGCCTTCGTTTTTCGAACGTTAAATTTTATGTTTAATCCTACGTAGCCTTTCGTTATTTTAACACTTTATTAATGTGATTATGAGGTAAATAACAAAAGTGAAATGTTGGTAGTTTAATCGTTAAGAAATGTTTTTGACGGAGAATGAAATATTTCTATAATGGTTTCTATGAATAAACTTGAAGATCTTTTTATACATTTTCACACAAATTTTCTTGAAATCGTGATGTTACATGATTCATAATTTTCAAATATTATTGAAAAATTTTGGGGATATTTTTTTTAAATTTTGTTTTGTAAAACTTATACATAATGCTACATTTAAAAGTACGGGGCGCAGATATTTTCTTATACAAAATTTTGCTATGCCGTTTTCCTTAAAATTTCACCAAACACAAATTGAATGTTTATACTCAATCCGACTAAATCTGGATCATTATAATCTTACACAAATTGACTTTCTTAAGTATATATATATTTTAACTGATTTCTAAAAACATACTTCAATTTGACTTTTTTAAGTTTATGCTTAAAAAACTTCCTCTAAATGTGATAAACATCACATCAAACTCAAATATGTCAAATGTTCTGCGCCCGTGCAGAAATTTCCATATCTTTCCCTATTTGATGCTGGGTCCTGATGGGGCCCCGGCTATAATTTCTAGTCTAGAACAAACTGATTAAACTGATGGGAGCCCTATCAGGCTCTAGTGGGCAATTTCTACCTTTGAATAAGTAAGGAAGATATATTAGAAAAATCTGTTAATTTCTTTATTAATTTTTTATTTTATTTTTTATTTAATTAAATAAAGTTTATTTTTATTTTTGGAGTTTTTTTCAAGTTCTATTATAAAATGAATTTAAAGTAATGTTTTAAAGATATGATCAATAATAACCTACCAAAGTTGTTTATAATTTTTGTGTGGAAAAACACTCGCGTATTTCGAATTGCCGCCTGAATGCTGCATGCTACAGGCGACGCAGATTGTCTGACGCCAGGACAGAAGTTTCCTGCCAGCCTGACACATGGTCAGATTTTCATAATAGATCAAAATCTTTAATATTTGACTGAATATTTATTAAAGTTTTGAGTTTGGATGCATATCGCGAATATAAAAATATATTATGAGTTTGTAGAAGTGAAGGCATCACATTTTTGAACGTAGAAAAATAGTGAAATTGTGTAGTGGAGTACTATAATCCTAACCTTTAATCGTCAATGTTCTCTAGAAAATATAGTACAAAAGTATTTTACTGAAATTTTTTTCGAGGAATTTTACATGCTTTAAGTTTGCATGTTTAAAAAATGTGACTTTTTTAAACAATATTCAAATGTTAAAGATTCGGATATATTGTAGAAATTGTATATATGATTTACAGGGCATTCGTCTTACTGCATAATATTTGGAATTGTTTGAAAACCTAGTTATACTAGATCAGATTTACATATTAGTAGACAATTTCTAATAATATGTCAATCAAATCTAGTTTAAATGAACAAATACCCCCATGAGAACCTGCCGGGGTCACTTCTTTTTGGTAGGGTTGTGGAAGGGCGACCCCTACTGGAACACTACTAGAAAGTCTAGTAGGGCCCTCGTGGCCAAAGCGTTACGTTACCGAGAGGGCCCCCACTATTTTTACCCACTAGAGCCCCATTAAAAATAGGGAAAACTCATCAGAACCCTACTAGATCCCTTTTAAAATTTCGGAACGGGCAGTATATGCTAGGGTGTTTTAGAATTTTATTGAACTTTCTGAGAATTTTATAGAGTTTTCTACGGTTTTCTGAAATCTTCTAGAATGTCCTTGAATATTCTGTATAATAGTCCGGAATTAGCTAGAATGTTTCAGAATTTTATTTAGCATACAAAGTTTCAGCAAAATCGAAATAATACCAAGTACTTAAAATCTTAAAACCAACACTATATATAGAGATGAAAGATGAGACATGTTTTTAAAGTACGCAGGATACTCTCTAAATCTAAATCAGCGATAAGTATACCACTAATTTAAATCAGCGTATATACGCCGACAAATCAGCAAAATATACACTGATAGAAATTGTAACGTTGATTCAACCATATGATCGTGGGTTGAAAAACTACGAGGATATTTATAATATAATACGTGTAATTCAATCATAAAGAGTACGAAATGCACTTACTGAAATATGGTAAATACAAGTTATTTATATTTGTGGTACAAAAATTTAATATATGTGTTGCTATTGTATTAATTGCGTAATTCTATTAAACACTTGCCTGAGGCAACTATCTCTGAAATATGTCGTTTAGCAATACCCTCTGTATGACTGATTTACCTGACTCGCTTTGTTTTGTTTACAACAGGCGCATCTTGATCGCGTCTGTGCGTCTACTTTCGTAAGCAACAAGAATCGGATGGCCAAAACAGACATCCTGTATGGCTGTATCTATACCAGCAATAAAATAGGGTTAATCTAATCATAAATATCGTTGTACCACCTATTCATTTCTATCAGTGTAGCTGTTTACCAGTGAAATTGCACTGACCAGCAGCTAAATTTCGCTGCTTTAGCAGCGTATATACGCTGATTTGAATTAGCGGTATACTTATCGCTGATTCAGATATAGAGCAGAGTACGAATATACAGTTGAAAAATGACGTTTAGGTTCTACATGAATTTCCACGTGTACTCGGTTTTAAAATACATACTCTCTAAACCTGAATCAGCGATAAGTATATACCGCTAATTCAAATCAGCTGGCAAATCAGCGACATTTACATGTTAATCAGTGAAATTTCACTGATCAGCAGCTAAATTTCGCTGATTTGCCAGCCTATATACGCTAATTTCAATTAGCGGCATACTTATCGCTGATTCAGATTTAGAGATTACCATCTGAATTTCCAAGTGGATTTCAGAGTGAATTTCCACACTGAAAAAACTTTCTAGGTGTATTACCTAGAATTCTTGCTATCCCAGCTAGAAAGTATCGCTGGATTTCGTCTTCCTAAATAGTTAGCTGTATTGCACAGATTTTCTTGCAGCAAAGTATAGGTACAGTACCTAGAAAATTTAGCTGTCACGAGCAAACCAATTATAGGAGATAGGACGTTTGAGTATGACTGCTAGCCTGTTTAGAAAATGGTGATAGATTTATCTCTCAAATTTTCTGTCTGCAGGAAATAGACGGTTTGTATATCTTAGCTATCTAGTTTCCAGTCCTACCTAGACTTTATTGGAAATTCAGCTATATCTCCCCAGCAATATATTTCTAACTACAACAGCTATACCATTTTTTTCAGTGCAAGTAAAATTCTTCGAGAATATTTTCACCTGGGTCCGCTTTCGGATCCCCGATGGCTCTCGGGACAAAAATCATTTGAGCCAAAAAAATTTTATGATATTTTATCCGCCAGGTATGAAAACTTTGCTTTTGATGACTTTTTTTTTGTCAGCAAATTGGAACTTTCTACGTCAACTGAGATGCGCACTTTAAACTACGCATCAAAACTGTTGTATAGTGTGCATAAGGAAAATTTAGTGCGCACTTCGAACTGTGCATCAAAACCACCTTATAAAGACTTTATATGGCAGTTTTAGTGCACAGTTCCCAGTGCGCATCTGATAGCTGCCGTAATAAGTACTGGCTATATAAAGTGCTACTTTAACGCCCAAAAACAGGCTTCATAAAGCGTCTCTTTCACACCTGTGGTGGAAAAAATATGGGGTGTACGCGTGAATTGTTTTGGCTCAAATGATTGTTGCTAACTGAAAAGAAAATATTTACAAATTTATTTTTGAAATTACAAAAAAAAACTTTTATTTATATTTGATTTTTCAAAAAAATGTTCACTTTAGAACCGAAGGGGTTTTAAAATTAAACTCCTATAAAAACAAATTGCATAATGAATTAACAAATATTAACCAAATGAACAGTTTCCTTCCAGCATACTACAATAACCTTTTACTTTTTGGAAAAATAACCAACACATTCTATTACGCGATATAAGTTCCATTTTTTCTAATTGCTGAAATGAAGGAACTATTTGAGACACATCACGCGTATTTTTAGACGATTTTCGTTACACCAATCGGCCATTGGATGTTACACATAATTATTTTATTTCGTCTTTTTAATTGTTTTTTTGTTTTGTTTTAGAAGTCATATAATTACTCTATTTTCATGATTTGTTGCCTGCCAACAAACACAAGAGATTGCTTTAAAAAACCGATCAACTCTGGTCCACAGCATGTTTTTTGTGAAAACTGT
>CAKNWT010097766.1:0-12081 GCA_932066315.1 Andricus coriarius | reverse complement strand
AAAAATATTATAATTTTAACTCATATTATAATGTTGAAAAAAAAAAATATATATATATATATATATATATATAATAAATAAATACTTTTATTCTAGATGTAAGACACCCACGACTAATGTATATAATTATGCATAGATTATCCTGCAATATATTTTAAATATAAATAAATATTTTTATTCTACTAATTGTTTATTTGTTTAATTGCATTAAGAATGAAGTATTGTTATTATCCAATTGTACTCTTCCCCCACTCTTTGCCTATACATAAACCCGAAGCCCCCCCCCGAAAAAAAATCCTGGCTACGCCGCTGTATATACTATTTAGCTATAGTAAATGTATAAGAAAACTGAGCCAATCAGCGAGTTGTAAGTAGGTTGCCACACTATCTCTGGACCCACTGTAGCTCCGCTGACCACGCAGCGCATCTCTCGCTCGCCCCCTTGCACTACCTTGTCTGGTCTATCGGCAACGGGTAAAGCGGGACTGCAGTGTAGTGCTTTAAGCTATCACCTCAACGCTGCGTTATGAAGGACTGATATCAGTCTGCTGATATAATTCGAATAGCAGACGTTAACACCGTCGGAACCGTTGTCTTGTGTATCTCCGCGCGAACTAGCGACCCTAGCGGCCGCAAGTGTCAGTCGCAGTCCCCATCCAGTTACTGCGATCTCAACGTTGGCAATGTGGCACTCCAATTTTAAATTGTTCAAAACCCACATATTTCAAAACGGCCAGAAAAGTAAAAACCAATTTTAATATTAGAATATTGCATGAATCCTGTAAACGGAATAGGTATATTCTATTAATCGTGCAATTGACTCTAATCCACAAATTTACTGTAAAAGTTAAAAATGATTTTAATTTTTGATTCGTCAATTATAAATAAAAAATGCCGTAAAAATGTTATCTAAAACAACATTACTCAAATGCTGTAAAAAATAAATGTTCTGAATATATAGCGAGTTGCTTCTGAAGGCTTGCAATTAAAGTAGCACTAATGTTTAAGAAAGCAAAGCTTCAAAAAATGAGAAACAAAAAGTCATGTTTAAGATAAATATCAGGAAAAAATGTATTTTGAACAATTTAAAAAAATATTACACTTGTAACATGTACAAAAATGACACGTAGAACTTGAACTAGGATTCTTGATTATCTTTATATCCAGTTTGGGATAAATGTTTTACAATATCTACCCAATCCCAACCTCGAGGTTTCTCACCCTTTCCATCTGTACGATTCCATTGCCGCCTCTTTTGTGATTTAGTTAATTGTTCTTTTTTTGGTTTTTTCGAAGTCTCTTCCTGCAAAAACATGTTAATTAGTCGATCGTAATTTTGGGGATACTTCTGTTATAGGTGATTCTATTTTAAATAAAAACACATTCAATTTAAAACTGTACATATTATTTTAAAAATAGGTAGTTTAATAATTTGACCATTTTAGGTTGCAGAGCGTTTTTTGATGCCGTCCAAAGTAAATAGATACATAAGTAACATTGTCGTTTAGGACGTTTAGGTCGACTTTTGCATTGTCAGGTATAAGTCAATAGCCCTAAGCTACAAAGTCACTTGCGTATATTCTTATCTTTGACGGCAGTTAGGGTATCTACAGATTGCTTGACAAGAACGAAACCAAGTTCACAAACCTTTAGACATAAATAAAATTTGCTAATAAAAATTAACATAAACATATAAACCACGATGAAAAACTGGGTATTTACCGCCGTCTTGAAAGATAATGATTGTTAATTTTGGATATTTCTTGGGCATAAATAGTAGAAAATGATGTGTTGAATGTATATGTGTTAATTAATTCCTTCGGAATTCAGAAATTGAATGTAATTGAGGGTTCGGATCAAAGAATGGGTCGCGCGCTCGAAAACGCGGAAAAGTATTGTCCACGTGTATCGTGATATCCAGATTTTAAAGATCAAAAAAATAAATTTTTAAAAATATGGTCATATAGAAAAGGGCAAGGGGGAACTTTGTTATATCTTCAGTCTTTTTGTCCGGTAAATATTTTTAATAGTAAAAATGAAAAGGTGGAAAAAAAATTTCCTCAAATTCAATTATTTTTTAAAACATAAATCGTCAAAACTCAGCTCAATAGTATTGAAACTGTTTAAAATTTGGTATACGCATGCAGGGTAAACCCTAAGAATGCCTGACAAATGAAAAAAAAACAATCAAAATGGCCTATTGTTTAATAATAATTAATTGCAAATTGAGACTGGTCGATAATCACGTTTCTTTAGTTTCGGCAAAGAAAAGTATCGAGGGAATTTTAGAGTTGAAAGAACTTTCATTGAGACATTTGTTCCTAACTAATGAAGTAAGATTTCTGGAAATTTGTAGATCGATTCATTGAAAATTGACGGAAATATCCATTATGTAAGAAAGTACGAGACGCCGTCTACGATTGCAAGCGTTTCTCAACGTTCTCTTGTACTCTCGCCGGTACTCGCCTATAAAGGACGTTTTCTTACATAATGGATATTTCCGTCAATTTTGAATGAATTGATCAAAAAATTTCTAGAAATCTTACTTTAATAGTGAGGAACAAATGTCTCAATGAAAGTTCTTTCAACTCTTAAGTTCCCTCGATACTTTTCTTTGCCGAAACTAAAAAAACGTGCTTATCGAGCGGTCTCAATTTGCAATTAATTATTATTAAACAATAGGCCATTTTGATTGTTTTCTTTATTTCGTAGACATTGTTAGGGTACACTGCATGCGTATACCAAATTTTAAACAGTTTCAATCATATTTAGCTGAGTTTTGACGATTTATGTTTCAAAAAATAATTGAATTTGGGGAAATTTTTTTTTTCACTTTTTCATTTTTACTACTAAAAATATTTATCGGACAAGAAAACTTCAAATATAAAAAAGTTCCGTCTTGCCCTTTTCTATACGACCATATTTTTACACATTTATTTTTTTGAACTTTAAAATTTGGATATCACGATACACGTGGACAATAAATTCCCGCGTTTTCGAGCGTGCGACCCATTCTTTGATCCGAACCCTCAATTACACACTTTTGCTCTCGAAATATTTTAAGAAATGTTAATTTCGACTTGCTGCTAGTCTTTTAAATTATTTGTGAATATATTTTTTTTATTATGAGAATTTTGTCACATTTTTATCGTGCTGGACCTGTTTGTAGTAGTAATTTCCATTCAAAAAACGTATTTGTGACTGGTTACTTTTTGATAAGATTGAACTTTTCGAAGAGAATTATATCCAATATACAAACTAAATACAATGTTAATTGTCAAAATCCATTAGACTGAATTCATTTAAAATCGGGAATTCAGTACATGCTCAAGTCACAGTCATTTGCCAGTAAAATATAGTGGACATATCTTGGACAACACGCACCTTATCCAGGGTGTCCAGCGTGTGAGAAAAGCGTGACAAACGGGAATTGTATTGGTTCGAGAAATGTACGAGATTTAATCGTTTATGTTCCATAAATGGGGTAGCATGCGCACTTTTTTTATTTTGTAAGGTCGCCGCATTTTAGCAAATTTTCTACCAAAAAGTACAAAGTGTCTTGTGAATCTTCAAATCATTCAAAGATGAGACAAAACATAAGCTTGATGAAAGAGAAGTTTTGGCAAACAGAAATTGTCACTAAAAGATAAAAACGTATTGAAAAACTACGAAGTTTATTTAGCTGTTTATTTACGAAAATAAAAGTTTATTACCAACTGGTAAATAAATAAATACAATATTTTGCGCCTTTTTAAACTTCATCTGATTCATTTTTATATACTGAACCACAGAAGCCGTTTAACCTCACCTTGGAAATGAAAAATGGTGATACATTTGAAGACTTTTTGCTGATAAAAATTCGCTACAAAAATTTTGATGTACTTAGAGGAAAAAAAATGTAAATACAGCAAATTTTTAAAATACTTCAGACATGTGTATGATTAAAAAAATAATAGGTGAGCTTAAAAAAATATTTTGGACATCTAAGTGTCATTTTTACGGATTTTTAAATATTTTCTTCTATAGCTATAGCTTTAAAAATTATGATTTTAAATACCTTAGAACTTATTGATAAACGAACACTAGAAAAAAGTAGAAGTTGAATAAATGGAAATAAAATACTGCGTTTTTTATTTCTTATTTAAATTATGTATATTTTTTAGCTAACCTTAAACAATATTTTTAACATCCATGTATTTTTTAGGGTTTTCAAATATTTTTGAGGAATTCTTGCTGATGAAAATTTGATATGTCTAGAGAATAAAAAATGTAAATGTCGCTTCGATCGCAAGCTTGAGCGCAGCAATGGTGCGCGTCTGTCGGATCTCGCACTTCGTGGTCGGATATTTATTCTTTGCACTCGGAATGCTTGAATTAAACTTCAGCAAAAACATATCTTAGATCACAGTTTTTCTATGCATCTTTATATTTTGAATTTTTTACATAAATAAGTATAGTTACACATTTAAATGCTCAAAGCTCTATAGACTTTGAGGTACATATTCTCATCGTGACTTGACTCGCGTTTGATTTTTAACAGACATGTTTAAATGTACATTAATTTTTTCAGCTACCTTACAATAAAAAGCTACAAACCTTTCTTCAGACTATCTTCCATATCTCGATTTATATTTTTGGAATTGAATCTAAATCTTTGAACTCTATAATTTATAAAAGTTATAAATTCTTAATTTTGCAGTTTATCTGCATTTCTTTCAAAATTGTTTAATTGAAAAGTGTTAGTACCTTCCATTTTATACGTGTAAATTATTGAGATATGGAAAAAATAGGATTTTTTCATAGAATTTTTGACGGATAAAACAAAAACTCCTACAATTTTTCTTTTAGACTTTCTACGTATCTCGCATCTTTTGACGGAATATTGGAGTTTTCGATTTTTGCATATCAATTTCGATAAATAAATTAAAATCAACGAGTTCTGTTGAAATGTTTGTTTGAATTTTTTATTTTTTTCGTAGTACTTTCGATAAATAAAACCAAAATGACAAGTCCTATCAAAAAATAATTAAGAACATTTTGTATGACTTTTTTTAAAAGCTGCAATTTCTCCTTAGAACTTTTTTACGTAAAATTGGAGTATTATATTTTTACTTAGATTTTCGATGGATAAAGCCATAACCGTTGGTCAAGGAAGGCTGCATAACGAACTCGTTCTTTTTTTTGGAGGCTTCAGGGGATCTCAAAACGTGGAGATCCGTTGAAAAACTGAGGTGAGAAATTTGGGACGATTCTAATACTTTCTCAATCATAAACGATGAGTATGTCAAAATGTCAAGTCTAAGGAATCAAAAACGGAAAGAAACATGTTTTACACTAATCATTTTTATGGGTTTTTAAACATTTTAGTTTGCAGTTATCTAAATATACCTTTTAAAATTATTATTTTAAATACCTTAATACCTCTTATTGATAAAAAAACACTAGAGAAACAGTAATGCTGAAAAAAAAACTGAGATTTGTATTTCTTATTTAAATTAGATTTTTTAGGTGACCTTAGCAATATTTTGAAAATTCATGTATTATTTTTTAAGGGTTTTCTTATATATTTGAGGCCCTTTTCCTGGTAAACATTTTCTACAAAAAATTTGATATATGTCTAGAGAATAAAAAAATGTAAATGCAATAAATTTGTAAAATACCTCAGAGTTGTGTGTGCTCAAAAAATTATATTTAAATAAATGTGCTTAAAAAGATATTTTGTACGTCCATTTTTCTCTAGATCGCTTGGAAAAATCTTTTCAATAACTAACGTCTATTCCCAGCTATCTTTAAAAGACTACTATTAAAATACTCGGATTGAAAAAGTAGATAAAAAGTAGAATTTAAAAATGCTCAATGTTAAGTTTATTATTATTATTTTTTTTTTCAACACCTTACCTTTTTCGCCTGGTGTTTTTTTTTTCATTAACAAGTTCCGAGTTATTGGAAATAATTTTTAAAGCTAGCTAGATTTAAAAGATTTTCTGTATTCACATGTTTTATTTTCTAGAAACAAAAAATTTGTTTGAAACGCATTTTTATCAGCCTTCATCAGATTTTTATTAGTCCTGGAATGTTTTAGAAAAAAATCTATTATAATTTCTAAAGTGTTACTAAACTGTTAATTGCCAACAAAAGGTGGAGAATCAAAGTGTTTCCTACGTTACTTGGCAAATTTACAATAATTATTAATTAAACAATTTTTATAAACATATTTAGAGTTTGGATATTTTCCAAGGAATAGGCACAATTTGTTTACGGAGTCAACTAGGGATGTCTTTCCGATGACTCTTTTCTAGGATGCTTTACAAATTTACCAGAATTATTCATTATTTCAACAAATTAAGAGTTTGCCCATTTTTCAACGAATAGGTTCAATTTGATTACGGAATCACCATGAATGTATTTCCAATAAATCTTCTCTACGATACTTCGAAAATTTAGAATAATTATTAATTATTTAAAAAAATGTTATAAACATATTCAGAGTTTGGCTATTTTTCAAGTAATAGGCACAATTTGTTCACGGAATCAACTTAGAATGTCTTTCCGATGACTCTTTTCTATGCTGCTTTGTAAATTTACAAGAATTATTAAAACAATTTTCATAAATGAATTCAGACTTTGGCTTTTTTTACCTGACATAAAAACATACATGCAGCTATAACGTTTTTAATAAGTACACCAAATTCTTTTTTATAAGAAAATATATGCACTATATATTTAATAAGAATTTAAAAAGCATGGAAATTTGGCTTTGGCAAAAAATTTCTCTTTCTCTTGAAGGCTACCAGCATTCTGTCATGGACTTTGAATACTTCTAGAAAACCGCCGCCATTTTGACCATTCCGAACTTTAGAAAATTTCAACAGATTTTGAAAGAGGACAAGAAATTCTGTCCGAACCAGAAAGAATAACAGAAAAAGATTATTAGATTAAAAAACTATCAAACTTTTAACCAAAGATTTTACCATTTTTTGATAATCCGCGTTTTCAATGTTTGAAATTCAAAAACTCATAACTTTGAAAGAGAAAAAACATTTGTTCAAATCCGTAAGATACTTGTGGTCTTATTCTCTTTGAAAAACAACATATTTGAGTAGAAAATGAGTCTGTGACTTTATCATAGACTGCTTTGAAATTAATTCAGCCATTAGTCTAAGATACACGAAATGCTAATATTCTGTTTCAATTAGTTCTTTTTAACTCGACTATTTTACAATAAATGAAGGACTTAAAAGTTAAAGGTTCCATAGATTTGCCCATATAAAACCCGATGAAAAACTGATCCAAACTAGATTCAAACCTGGCAAAACCCTATTTCAAGCCAGTTTAAAAACTCGTGAAACCCTGTTTGAAATCTAGTTAAACCCGCTTAAATATGAAAGAAATTTAATTAATTGTACAATATGAAATTTTAACTTCACTTTCACTCTATAACCCAAAAATCCTTCAAAACATCTAAAAACAAAAGAGTTTTAAACTAATTCTTGTGAGCGAATTTTGATAAAAAGAATAAAAGCAATTATATCAAATTTTATCAAATGTGACAAGGTCGCGGTGTAATGTCGTTCAATGTCTTTATATATACATCTAACCACATAAACATAATATGGTTACTTTCATAGGTAAACGTACACAATATAATTATTAGATGTGCTTGAAATTCTGCACGTTCAAATGAACGAAATTTTTTACTGATGACTTTGTAAACCAGAAAAAGAGCTAAAATGTTTCTTCATTTATATTGGAAATATTGTATTATTGAAACAGAATTATAATGCATATTTTAAATATATTATTAGCTTATAAGAGTACTGCAGATTTTTTCCTCTTTAAGGGATAAAAGTTACTAGTTCAAAATTCAGATTATTCCATACCTGAGCTCCAATGGAAATTTTAAGATTACTAGTTTCTGATTCAAGTTGACTAAGGGTATCGGGTTGAGCTGTCAACAGCTCAGCTAAATTTTCTTGGACAGATTGGAAAAGTGTGTAAGTCATGGCACTTCCCAGCCACTGTTCAGCTTCAAACTCAACATGAGCAATTACTTTATCTTTCACTTCCTGCACACTGTGGATTCCAATCAATTTACCTTTAATAAAATCAAGATATACTGTAACTTGCTCGATCACGAATGATCTATATACTCACATGTGCTTATTGTAAAACGTGTCTAGGTTAACAGTCGGCTTTTCCGTCGGATAATTAGGACCCCACGAAATTTCCAGTAAAAACGATTTAATTTCATTATCCTCTCCATACTGTAGAAAAGAGGTAAATTACTTTTTAGTTATTTTATTTGTTAAATTCTTTCAACTAATTTCAAGTACGTCAAAATATTTGAGTAACATTTTGAACATTTCTAATTTCACGGTGGCTACTGAAGTCTACGAAAAAAATTATTCCCAGATTTTCAACCATTTTTCCTGGACATTTAAATTCAAAAATGGTCTAATTACGAAGGTTTTAATTTTAAACGTTTCGATTTGGAACGTTTTTAAGTAAAATTGCAAACGCTTTTAATTTGAAAATGCGAGCTATTATAAATTGAAATAGTTAAAAGTGAGAATGATTTTCAGTTTGTAAACGTTACGCATTGAAAACTGTTCTACTGAAATTTGTGTTTATTTTTGAATAGTTCAAATTCGAATTATTGAATTTTTAGCACTTTTGAAGTTTAAAATTGTTGAATTGGGACTACTTTCGATTTTTAAATATGACAGTGTTCGATTCTGTTCGAAAAGTTTCCGATTTCTAATCTTTCATTTTGCAATGTATCCAATTCATAAATTTGAAAGCGAAAATTATAAATTTGCAATGCCTTAAAGAACCTACATTTTTGGCAATTGATAATGCTACTAATTGACTGGAATTGTGAAATTTACATTTTTCACGTGCTTCATATTTAACCTTTGGGGCGTATTTCACACGACAGCAACCGCGTCCGGCAAATAAAAAAATATACTGATTTTTTAAATTAAAATATTGAAAATGATGCCTTGTATTGATATGTGGTTGGCGTCAGCTGTTTAAAGGCTGGGTCTCCCTCATATATTGAAAGTAAAACTTCTCGTTCTTCCTCTTGAGCTTCTGCATCACTCATTTCTACTTAAAAGCCTAATTGTGTTTGCTTAAACGCAAAAATAGCCAATTTACACACTACAGACACTATTCCACAGACCACACTATTCTGCCATATACGTCAAATCAGGTTTTTGAGGTTAGGAACCTGTCGATGTCGATCAGGGATGGGTAAGTAAAACACTGGTAAAATACTCGTGGTAATTTACTTGGTTTTCTACGGTAATTTACCTGGTATTTCACGTCATCAGTTTTCTACATGATGTAAATTAGGTATTTTCACTTCAACCACCAGCTAACTTCACATCGTTGATTGCTGAGGGGGAAAACAAGGGACCGAATGCATAGACAAAACTATAATTTTGTAATATCTTTGTAATTAATAGTTATTATTATCATTTTATTATGACATTAAATAGTTCTTAAAAAATAAAAACTATTTTTCCAATACACTGATATAGGAAAAATGAGTTTTTACGAAGATATTAGCAAAATAGGGCAAAAATGGATCGAATCCCATGCATTTGGTCCCTTGCTTTCCCCTCAGCAATCAACAAAATGAAGTTAGCTGGTGGTTAAAGTGAAAATACCTAAATACATCTTATTCTATATGTGAGGGCGCCACGTCTAAGGCGGGAAATTAAAAACTTGAGTCAGACAGATAATCAGAGGTTTTCTACATGTATTTCACATATTCGAGGTATTTTACGTGAAATACCTCTTTTAGGTATATTCAGGGATGGGTACGTATAATACATCACGTATATTACATGGTTTTCGACATGTATATTACTACGTATATTACGTCCTTATTTTTCTACAAATGTATCAGGGCACAGTCCCATGGAGGTAGATTAGTAGAATAGTTGAACAGTTTTGACCAATGAAGTGCCTACACAAGCTCCAGCAGTCACCTCATTGGTCAAAACTGTTCCACTATTCTTCTAATCTACCTCCATTGGACTGCGCCCTTAGGTATTTTCACTTCAACCACCAGCTAACTTCACTTCGTTGATTGCTAAGGGTTGCCAGGGTTGCACGGTTACGCGTAACTCGAACTTTTATACGTATAATACGTATTTGACGTATTATACGTAAAAAATGTAATAAACGTAAAAATGGCGGACTTGAATGGTGGGAGGCGGTGGCGGGTGAGGGAAAAGAGTATAATATAACCTCACTTATTCCGGAATGTATTACGTGAGAGATGAAATGAATTATTTTTTATCAAATTTAAAAAATTAGTAAATCAAAAGATTGCAAACGGGGCAAAAAGCAAAATTTTTGCCATTTTCCCTCTTTAAAATAAAATTTAACTCCTCCCAAAAGGAATTTCTGGGTCAGCCACCTCTAAACATTTTTCAAAAAATTAAGAAGCTGTGAAGCAAGTCAGTCAGTGTCTTCGGCGTATTAATGAATGAGGTTATATTTATTTTCTATATAAGAGCAGTCACCATCTTAAAAACGTAAATTATACATGTAAAAAACTAGGGACGTAAATTACGTAGGTAATTTACATGTAAAAAACCACGTAAATTACCTAAGGTATATTACGTTCGCAGCCCTGAGGGTTGCTGAGGGGAAAACAAGGGACCCAATGCATGGACAAAGTTTTATTTTTGTAATATCTTCCTAATGAATGATGATTATTATAATTTTAATATGTCATTAAATAGACCTTAAAAAATAAAAACTATTTTTCTCCTACACTTATACAGAAAAAATGAGTTTTTACGAAGATATTAGCAAAATAGGGCAAAGATGGATCGAATCCCATGCATTTGGTCCCTTGTTTCCCCTCAGCAATTAACGAAGTGAAGTTAGCTGATGGTTGAAGTGAAAATACCTAATTATACATTTGATCACGTGACTATGTGGACGGTATTTTTGAATTCGTTATGCTAAAAATATCCAATTGCCTTACAGAAACAACTAATATTGAGCAATTGATGAATTATTTGTCATTATTTATCACATTCCTAAACAAATTATTAAAAAAAAATAATATACGTGTTTATTGTACTTCATAATCCGCAACATTTTCGAGCATGTGGAACATGAGTATAAGTACGACAACATGGTATCCTAACCAATAATAGATCGTTCGCGCGCTCGTTAACTATTGTTATATATTTTTCGAAATGCCTCATTCCTGTAGAAATAATGATTATAAACAGAAGTTAGTGAATCATCAGTGACATCAATCATATCAATATAATAATAATATCAGTTAGAATTTATAGGTTAAGAATTCAAGATATTTTTATAATTCAAAATATAAGTTATATGAATAAATATTACATTTTTATGTATAAATATAATAACTCCGACACAAGTTACATAAACATGTAATAAACATTAATTCATAAATATTGGACTTTTCCGAGTCTCGAGTTCTGTAGTTTGAATCACAACAATTCTATTTACTTTTATACTTTTCAAATTTATATCTTTCCATGGGATATTGGCTATCCTTGATTTATTTTTGTTTAGTATCATTTTAGAAAAAAAATTTAATAATCAGGAGCAGTGCTACAGATTTCAGGTCTTCAGGTACACATAAGCATAATTAAAAATGTGAGGTTATATTATGCTCTACCCGAGGCCCGAGCCGGTAGGTATTGTAACGGTATGCACTGTTTTTGTTACTAAAGTTCCAGGGCGCTAAGACCCTTTTATCAAACACTGATCTGACTAGTAAATCTCTCAGCGGGAAATTCAAATAGTCTAATAGGAAGAGTTGATATTATATATGTATATGACTACTAATTATTAAGTAATCGTAATTGTTCACTTATATCTACGAAATTATAGATTAATTATGTTTAAGAATACTTATATTTAGGTATTGAATTCAAGTAATGCATTCGTCCGAATACAGCATAGTATTGGGTACCTATGATAGATTTTGAGGTTAGAAACCTGAAACCTTGAGCTATTTTTAGCATCATTAATGGGCTATGGCGCCAGCCAGACGCCATAAAAAACCAACCCTAG
>CAKNWT010097761.1:0-14709 GCA_932066315.1 Andricus coriarius | reverse complement strand
AATACATCCAATCGATCGGGCATAGTCCATTTACTATCAGGAGGTACCAAACTTTTAATTTTATTAGGTTTTTTAGATTTTAAAAGGGGTGGACGGGTGGTCTGGGACACCCTGTATAAATATTTGAATAAAATATTCCTGAGTAATGTTGGAGTACACCTGCTGGGGAGTATTTTTTCATTCTTTACAATTTTCGAATAAATGACTTGCTGTACAGAAAAACAGCTTTTGATTGTTCAGGTATTTCTTTAATTGACCAACTTTTGTTTGAAAATTTTTCATGAAAAATAAATATAAAAAAATTTCACCTAAATTTCCGGCAACTTTGCAGGTACCTTTAAGCACTTTTCAATCAAGATAAGTGCCTCAAAATTCACAGGTGCTCTTTATATGTCATCTTCTAGATGTATACAAATTTTCAAGCTCATCCGAGTCAATGCAATTTACCATGAAAATTCGCACCTTTGCCAGGTCGCCACCGCTTACCTCTTCCACTCTGACTTTTAAGGCACCCATTTTTGCGTTCGTCAGAGTAAATAGAACCTGTCAGGTGAAAAATATTCCTTTTCCCGATGATTACATCATTTATGCCATGAGCTCTTGGTCTATTACCCTACGTTTTTGAGGTCGCTGAATCCGAATTCGGGGTCCGTTTGGCTCCATCACGTCATATTTCGTCCCTAACCTCAAAAAACATGAAAATCGCTGCTTTCAGGTGAAACATGATTTGTACCTATGAAAAGTGGTCCTATTCTATGTTTTCGAGATCGCTGAGTACGAATTCGGAGCCCTTGTTTTTCTATGACATCACATTTCGTCCCTGAACTAAAAAAACGTTAAATTAGTGATCTTATGTGAAACATGTATTTTTTCAATGCAAAGTGGCCATATCGTATGTTTTCTAGGTTCCTGAGTACAAATCCTGTCTCCGTTCAGCACCACGGTCCCAGCCTTCAAACTTTGATGCGTAACTTCGAAAAAACTCTTAATCCAACAGACTAGACTCGCCACTCGTCCGATTACTCGTCCAGCAAAAATTCGCTCCTGCTGGCTTCTTTACTCCAACAGATAGTGATACGAATCATTCTACACATCCCCTTTCAGGGCAGTCGTCATCGTTCACAGAATCTGTCGGAGTAGCAGGATTTTGTCACTCGTTCAAGCAACAAGATCATACTGAGGGTAAATAAGAAAAATGCATGCATAATCTGATATCCAAACATACAATTATTCAGTGCGAGAACGTGCGAATCGCTGATTTGCACGGTTGTTATCTGGACAATGCTGTCAACAGCATCAACTGATTTTCGACTAGCTTTCGATTCTCGCAGAACGAGGATTCGGACTTGTGGCGAGTCTGGTCTGTTAGGTGAAGATTTTTTCTGAAGTTACGCATGAAAGATTGAAGGCTGGGATCGTGGTACCGAACCGAGTCAGGATTTCTACTCAGGAACCTAGAAAACATAGGATATATCACCAATTTACCGTTTTTTTAGGTTAGAGACGGAATGTGATGCCATAGAAAATCAAGGGCTCCGAATTCGTACTCAGCGACCTCAAAAACATAGGATATGGCCATTTTGCATTGAAAAAATACATATTTACATAAAATTACCCATTCACCGTCTTTTTTTGAGGTTAGGGACGAAGCGTGACGTCATAGAACCACAATCACTCCGGATTCGTACTCAGCGAACTCGAAAACATATGATATGATCACTTTTCATAGGTACGAATCATGTTTCACCTGAAAACAGAAATTTTACTGTTTTTTGAGGTTAGGGACGAACTCTGACGTGATGGAGCCAAAGGGACCCCGGATTCGGATTCAGCGACCAAAAAACATAGGGTAAGCCTATTCTGGTTTCTGGGGTAGACAACCTTTTTTTTGTGGAGCTGTGTTATTCATCGTGATAATAAAGCACCATTTTAGCCCTGTTTTATAGGTATTAAAACCAATCGAAATCGTGCATGCGTTATGACAAATTATAAAGTATATAAAATTTAAAATGTGCTCAGTACAGTACAGTAAAAGCTCCGCAGTGCAATCTCATAAAGTGGTGACGTGACTTATCATACATAACATAAATAAAAAAAATTTAAAGAAAATTTCTATTTGGGAGTATAATCAGAAGTGCTGGGCCTAGCACTCCTAGGGCCGTCCATAATCTACGTTACCAATTTGAGGTGTAGAGTCGCGTCAAAAACTACGGTTGGTAATAGGAGGTAGGGGGACAGTGAATTTTAATTTAAAAACTTAGATAATGTTTTTTTTATCTTGTTCGGATGATAAATTTGAACAAAGTTGGCAAATTTTTCGAAAGACGGCTCTCAAACGGTACAATTTAATAAAAACTTAATAAGTTTCAAAATCACTTTCATGTTTTAGACTTCACAATCTTTCAGCTATTCCCCTCTTTTTACCTTTTTGAAAGAATTTTTCCTTTTCCCCCTGCTTTCACTACTTTTCCCCTTTTTCTTATTTTTTCTGCTTAAATATTAACTGCATTAATGGAAATTTATCTATTTGCTTAAAAATTCATGTATTTTGTTGAAAATTCATGTTTTTTTATCGAAAATTATTCTTCTTTTTTGAAAATTCATCCTTTTTGGAAAAAATTAACTATTTGGTTATAAATTAATCTGCTTTGGTTGAGAATTCAAATATTTTCTTAAAAATTCTTATTTTTTTGGTTGAATTCAACGGGTTTTTAATTCAACATAATATTATATTTCTTGTTTTAAATATCATCTATCACATGTTTTGTTGAGAATTCCTCTTTTCGGGTGGAAAATTTAACTACTTGGTAGAAAATAAACTTTTTTGTGAAAAAATCTTATTTTTGGATTAAAAATTCAACTGGTATGTAGATAGTTCGTCTTTTTCGCTTCAAAGTTCAACAGTTTTGTTGAAAATTCGTCTTTTTGGTGAAAGTTTCTTATTAGCAGCAAATTTATCTTTTTTGAACAAAACTTAGCTATTTGGTTAAAAATTCAGCTTATTTGGTTGAAAATTGAAAAACTTGGTTCAAAGTTGAACTACATTGTTGAAAATTCATTTTTTAAGGCTTCACTTCTTTGGTTGAAATTTTAACTTTTTGGTGAAGAACTAATCTTTTTTTAGTTAAAATTTATTTACTTTTATCTGAAAATATAACTATAACATTTTTGGTTAGAAATTTATTCTTTATAACTTGAAAAATCAACTATTTGGTAGTTATTAAGGAAAAAACTTATTTAATCGACTTCTTCCAGGACATTTATTCAGTGTTTTGTACATGACGTTTCGGAATCAGACCGATTCCCTCATCAGATTATCATTAAAACTTCGTAGACAGTTCGTATTTTTGAAACGAAATCGGAAAAAAAAAAAATTCTCAAAATATGTATTAAACTAATCATTCTCAAAATAAAAGAATGCTCATTATTAAAAATAAAATTAAGACCTTTTTGATGAAGAAGTATGTAGAATTAAAATAACACTCTGATTATTTGAAGTTTAAAATTATATGAAAGAGATGTTGAAAATTAAAAAACAAAAATTAAATTTACAATTAATTGAATTAAACAAAAATTATTTAGTATCCTAAGATGGAGACGGAGAGTGCACACTCCGTCATCCCTATAAATTTAATTTTTGTTTTTTAATTTTCAACATCACTTTCATATAATTTTAAACATCAAATAATCAGAGTGTTATTTTAATTCTACATACTTCGTCATCAAAAAGGTCTTAATTATTTTTAATAATGAGCATTCTTTTATATTGAGAATGATTAGTTTAATACATATTTTGAGAACATTTTTTTCCGATTTCATTTCAAAAATACGAACTGTCTGCGAAGTTTTAAAGATAATCTGATGAGGGAATCGGTCTGATTTCGAAACGTCATTTACAAAACGCTGAATAAATGGTCTGGAAGAAGTTGATGAAATAAGGTTTCCTTAATAACTCCAAATTATTATTTCCCAGGCGTTAAATCAAGAATATTTACATCCCGAAATTTCTATTCGTAACTATTTGGTAGAAAATTAATGTATTTTGTTGAAAATTCGTCTTTTTGGACAGAAAATTAATATTATTTGTTGAACATTCTTCTTTTTGGTTACAGATTAAACTTTTTGGTTGAAAATTCTTCTTTTTGGTTGAATTCACATGGTTAAAATTTTTTTTCTTGTAGTTGAAAATTAATGTCTGAAACTAAAAATTTGACGATTCCTTCTTGGTTCAAAAAATAACTTTTTTAGTGGAAAATTCAACTATTTGGTTTCAAAATCATCTTTCTTGATTAAAAATTCATCTATTAGATTGATGATTCAACTATTTTGTTAAAAATTCGTTCTTTTCGTTTAAATTAACTGATTGATAATCCATCTTTTTGTAGAATTTTGATATTTTATGGTAGAAAAGTCATCTTTATTGGTTGAACTTGTATGTTGAAAATTTAAATTTTCGAGTTAAAGATTAAACTGTCTTCCAAAAAATTCTTTTTTTGGCTTGCAAATTCAACTGTTTTTGGTTGAATTTTAATCTTTTTTGTTTGGAAATTCGACCATTTGTTTGAAAATGCATCTTTGTAGGTTAAAAATTCAACTATTTTGATAGTCATCTTTTTTTTTGGAAATTAAACTATCTTCTTAATGATTCATCTTTTAGGTTCGCAAATTCATCTTTTGTGATAGAACAGTCATCTTTTTTGGATGAAAATGAACTTTTTCGTTGAAAATTCAACAGTCTTCGAATAAATTCATCTATTTGGCTTGAAACATCAATTGTTTTGTTGAAAATTCATCTCTTATGGTTGAAAGTTCAACTGTTTAGTCGTTAATACAACTGTTTGGTTTAAAGTTAATTTTTTTTCGTTGAAAATTCGTCTTTTTGCGTTGAAAGTTCATCACTGTTAGTAGAAAATGTTAGGAATTTAAAGTGTTTCAAGTAGTGTTGCAACATCAGTGCGGAAACATCGGAATTATCCATGTTTTCCTTGCGATGATCGATGTTTTTGCATCGATGTTTTACTTTCGATCCCTTGATTCAAGCAACGATGTTTCATTTCCGATGGTTAGCAAATTTTCAAATTTGTCAACCAAAACGTCGTCTTACACCACGGTGGAACAAGACAAGGTATTGCAAGACGCAGCCTTTCTGCAAGCCAATAGAAAAAGTGCTGGACTGGTAAGTATCAGGCTGATATTTTAATTTAATATGCACATCTTTCTGGCAACCTTATTTTAGGATATGTACCAAGATACCATTTTAAAATATATTTGCTCAATACATCATATCGACGGTCCCGAGCCATTTTGACGTATCTCCAGCGAATTCGATAAAACTGTCGTATCTCGTTGTCACGTTGGAAAAGTATCGTAACTCTCAGTTTTAATTCCACAGTGTCGTATTTCTTGATAGTGTTTTAAATGTGTCGTAACTCGTTTTTTGAGGAAATATTGATGTTCATATAGTCTATTCAACTGAAATTTGGTCAATTTAATGGTAATATTACTGAATTTATGAAAAATTAATAGAAAAATTGCGACGTTATTGAAAGTTTAGTGAATTATGATTTTTCAAGTTTGTCCCGTTACATACTGTCGTAATTTACGTCTAAAAAATTTTTGCATTAACTGAAGTAATGTCTGAAGAGAAAAAAGTTGAAAGAGTGTTATTTCTTTCGATGTTTCATGTTTAAATCTGTCAGAAATGTACATGTCAGTGAATAAAAACGTCAATTTAAGTAAGAGAGGCATCATCGACGAAGAGATTTTGAATGTAGATTTCAACCAAGATGAGCTAAAATTATTATAATAGTCAACTGTAAAAATAAATTGAATTTGACTTGTCGAGTGCGTTTGAATCTTGCAGAAATATTCAGTTGTTTTGTTAGAATTTTTTCAAACACAATTTTTCATCTTTGGATGTAATATTGAGTCTCAACTCTAAAGTTATTTTTAGCGGTAATTTTGTCAATATTTTACGCGTAAGTTATCAGTAATTTAATTATTTTTCATTTGCGGAGAAAAATCCAACCAACAAGGTTGATGAGTGATATCAGATGAGAATTATTTTACAAATTTCATGAAATGATTTCGTTGCGTTTCTAGAGCTTTTAGGAGACTTTGCATTTGGTTGTTATAAGAATGAAAACATTAAATGTTTTATGAATTATAAATATAATATAAATATATTATAAATTAAATAAAATCGATTATCGAAAAAAATTGTTTTCATGAAAAAAAATACTTTGTTTTTTTCTGATTATAATAAGCATTTTTTTTTAAATTCTACAGCATTTTTGAGTTTCTATAATACTTAAAGTATAACCGCTGACACGTTTTAATTTTTCATGCTTGAAAAAGCGAGGTATAAATTGATTTATTATTTTTAGGTCCATTTTGAATTTTGGATTGCTCCGTTTTCAAAAACGAAGAAAAAGAGTTACGACACATTTAAAACACTATCAAGAGATGCGACACTGTGGAATTAAAGCTGAGAGTTACGATACTTTTCCAACATGACAACAAGATACGACCGATTTAACACATTCGCTGGAGATACGTCAATATGGATCGGGACCGTCGATATGTGATATAGAGAACACTTTGAAAAAGCAGAAAAAATGTAACATTTATGACAGCAAAATATGACGATTTAGGAAAATAGATTATAGTGACCAGATCTGAAGTTAGTGCGGTTGATTCTGAACCAATCTATTCAGATTATTACATTTTTCAAATAGGAAAAGAAATGGTAAAAAACACATTTTTCAAAATTGCTAATATTTTAAAAACGTCCTTGATAACAATATTTAAATAAAAAAGGATTCTTTCGATAAATTGATGTAAAAATTTTCTTTTGCCTTTAATTAATATAATTCTCATAAGTATTATAAGCAACCCTGCAGATTAGAACGAATCTGGTTTCAAGTCTCTATTTAAAAATTCATTGAGGAGCGAATTAAAATGTACTTTCTAATGAATAATTTTATGCAACGGAAATCAGAGCATGATGTATTTATATTTATATGGGGCTCACTTCTCGAGCACTTTGCTTCCCAGTAGCAAATGAACTTGCTTCCTCATAGTGGAAGCATTAGTGACTTTTTAAATAATAGACAAACTGAAGTTTTCATTTTTATTAATTTAAAAATATAAATCTACAAAAAGTACAAAATTACAAAAAAATTTTAATTACAAATCAGATAAATCAAATTTTGAATTTTAAATGGTAATTTTTCGAGCTGGAAAAGGGACGGGGGAAGTTCTATCGCACCCTATCCCTTTCCCAGCTTTATGATTTTTTTACAAAAATTGTCAGAATTATTTTATTTGAAAATTGATGATCAAAAAGTCTTTTATATTAATGCATCAACTTTGAATTATGTTGACGAAAAAAGTTTTTCTGTATAAATAGATGTTGGAAATATTATAAATCAGCGTATAACTTCCTTACTCTTCAATAAAGTGTATTATTATTATAGGTCATTCAGTTTCATTCAGTTTCAAGATATTAGTAGTGAAAATGAGCCCTCCAAAGTTCATCAATTTATCTGCAACCGTTTCCAATTATCGTGTTCACAAAAAAGTGTGATATCCTCACATTCATACATTCACACACGCACACACAATCTTACCATTCAGAATCAACCACTAATATATTATATTTAAATATCATGTAGAATTGATATATTATATATTTTTATATTATTTTATATTTATATTATATAATATTTTATTGTATACTTAATAATAATATGTATTTATATTAAATATTAAATATTTTACATTAAAAGAATATTATTTTTAAATCATCGATGTTTTTTTTCGATGCATCGATGTTTTTTAAAAATGACCCGATATATCGGAAACATCGATGGTTCCTGTCGATGCTGCATTGATGTAAAACATCCATAATTTTTATTCGATGTTGCAACACTAGCTTCAAGATTCCTGTTGAATGACCTGGAAGGTTATTATTTCTCCTTATGAACAGAAATTCGTAAACTTTTTAGAAGTTTAGAAATTCAGCACGGACATAAACCATCGACGTCGGTAAATTTCGGCAACAGGAATCTTGTATTATTATTTTGAGATAAAAATATATTTTTTCTCTCCTGGTTGAAAAACTGAAAATAATTGGGATTCTAAGGACGTAGGATTAAATCGGATAATATTTCAAGTATGAAGCCCTGCGCGGACTGTTTCTCCATTGTTCGAATAAACAAAGCGCATCATCAGGAATTTGAGACCTTACAAGTGGAAGGGGAGCGAGAAATCGTTTTAATCGACGCTGACGCTAATGGTCTGTGTGGCCCGACACGCTGTATAAGGATGATTAGTAATCCTCGCGCAGGATTAGGCAAACGAATAATTAGGTTTACGCTCAGCCTTCGTTCGTTAGCAGAGCTCCGCATCCAGAGAATGACGAATCCCGAAATCGGATTACGAAATGCATTAAGTACTTGAGTACTTCAAAGAACACCAAAAAAAAGGGAATATTGACATTCCAGGCAACCCTTGTATTGGTATATTGCCCCGACAACAATTGCTGATAGGGTGACAGTAATTACTGCTGATGCAATCGTATTTTTTCTCACATCACGTACAGGTTCGTTTTTCTACCTTTTTATTTCGGATGCGAAAAACGTTGAGGTGCTGTCCCTTATTCAGGATAAATAGTGATAAGAGGCAGAAAGAAGGATCTGAGAAATGTGAGAACCACAATCCGCCTCAGAGTGACCCAGATTTTTCTATCACTCTTTTCCTTCAGCTACCGAAAGTATGAGTATGTGTCCATTTGCAATAAAAATATACAATTTGAAAAATTATTTAAAAGCAAATCATTTTATTAATTTATTCAGAGGAAATTTGAATTTATCTAAGCTCTGTTATTGTTTCTGAATTCCTTTATTTCCATGAAAAGATCGTTTAAGGAAGTTTACCGCGATGAATTTCAGGAAACTTGTTTTGTTTTCTTTACGGTCTAAATTCCAGAAAAGAAATGCCTCGGTTTTTCCCAATATCTCCATATTGATAATGGATTTGTCTACTTTTCTAACTTTTCTATAGTATGAAGCTATAGAATCAGAGATATAAGAAAAAAGGAAGAAAAAAGGCTGCATCGAATTTTTGCATTTAATTTAGTAGGTTATCTATAATGTATTAAAATAAATTAAAACTATTAGTAATTGAAAATTTAATTACATTTTTAATAGCTTAGAAGAAGGAATGTACACTAGCCATGTCGTATGACGTGTAAAATTGTTCGCCAAAATAGCTTCAAAGTTATCTAAATTCTGAATATAAAATTTGCCCAGGATGAAGTCGTTTTGAGAATTTTAAAAGAAGCATATGAAAAATAGTACAATTTGTAATTTAAAACAGAAAGTTTCAATAACATCTGAAAGAATAAACATTTTTCAATGTTGTTGGGCTCACTTTAAAGGGAAATTTCTGTTGGAAGTGTGGAAGATTTTTCATTCGGCCCCAGGCCTAGAATAACCTACATTTCTTCTATAAAATTTGCTTAACCTCAGCTTATTCTACTTACAAATATTTTTTCCCGTTTGTAACCATGACACCCTTATCACCATTCTAACCTAACCTACATCTATGCACTACTTCTACACATGATTGCGAGCGAAACAATTGATTTTTTGGTTTCCCACCTGTCTTTTACCCAGTTAATAAATTTCTGAAACCTCCCTTTCGATCATCCTTCCTGTCTCCTCTTTGTAAAAATACCCCAAAAATGTGCATCATTGGTCAAGCTTTCAACGCTTTTTCACTAATCGTTCCTAGCCTCTGTTCATTTTATTTGTATTTTCTTTGTACTACCCTCTTTTCTAAAACCTATTTTAGAATCACTTTCCATCTCTCATCCATGAATGCTCTACACTTCCCACCTCTCATCTTAAGTACCGTCACGGACCCAGTTCTCGGTCAGGACCCAATTTTCGGTCAAATCGTTCTGAAAACGCTTATTAGCAATTCAGTATAAGCTTCCAAACGATGAAAAAAAGTCGGAACTATTAATTAACTATCATAGTTTCTACCAAATAAAGTTTGAATATCCGGGAGAAGCGCGCGCGCGTGAAACAAATTCTGAAGCTAGGCAAGTCTGTCGAGAGTCGCGTCGTCGCAGCGTGGCTACGTTTAGGCGTAACGAAACCCGCTCCGGACTCCGCATGTTTTCAACTACATTTGCTGCTTGTGTAAGTAAATGTTTGTATTTATGAACGATTATATTGTTGATTGACAATAAAAAAATAGTTTCAAGGCACATTTCAACCTTTTTGTTGTAAAAAATGGGTGACCGCTGATTGGGTACAGTTTCTATATGAGTGTACAATTTTCGGTCAGCAAAAAATATTCTTTCAGACTACTAATATTGATGGACCCTTCAAAAATATATTTAGATTTTTAGAATATTACTAGTATTAATGCATTATAATAATGCCGGAGTCAATTTTAAGTCGTTTTTTTCAAAGATGTATGAGTTTGAATGCATGGTTTTGAGATTAGTTTGAACAGTCAAAACATACAACTCATCTTTTTCAGTACTCAATCAAACTTAAATTGACTCAAATATTACTTACTACCTACCTGGTTCAAGTGACACTATATTTATGATGAACAGTTTTCACTTTTCATTGCGGAATAAAATAATGACCTACCTTATGAATAACTTACTGTCTAAATAAATGATCACCCGATTTTCCTAACTATTCAATTGTCCATAAATAAATAATTATACATAGGTATATCAATTTATTTATAATTTAAAATGTTGTAATCACACATTCGAATCATCCCTACTCCATTCTCATCATTCGCACAAAAGAGGTTGGCCGAAAATTGTGTCCTCGCATGACCGAAAATTGCGGCCGAGTACGATCAAGTGATCGAAAACTACTCCCTCGGGATTATCGTATTTTATATTTTGTAATTAAATCAGGTATGCTAATTGTGAATTTTCGCAAGTCTCAAATTGTTCATAAAGGACTATTCTTTGACTGACAACATTTTTTTTATAGTTTAGCTTTATTTTTCGCTTATTTACGAGGACTTCTGCGGCACCTGGTCTTAAGTGACTGAAAACTGAGTCCGTGACGGTAAAGCTGTACATATATCGTTGATTTTTTTTTCACTTTGCTCTGTTTTTAAACTTTTGCTATATCATCCCCACTTTTCTTCCTCTTCAATCGGTTTCTCCTGTTTCTACTTATTTGATTCTGTAACCCCTAATCCAGTCACCTCCAGTTGTCTCTTTCCACTTATACCCGTTTCCTCATTGTCCTCTTCCTTACTTTTCTATAACCCATGTCGAAGAGAGAAAAGCGTCAACTGCCTTCCTCTCCACCATCCATTACCAGCGCCAGTACTCAAAATATAGCTGTTTCCAGCAACCTATCTTGCTTCCTCCTGCGGACTCTCGGTACTTGCTTCTTCCCTTCGTGCCCTTCGTGATTTTCTGTAGTGGATGTCATGCGTTTCGATCCTCCAGTGTATCTCCTATAATCTATACCCTTGTTCTGCTAATGTACCCCCCCCCCCCCATAATCGTCAACCAAACCTGCACAAATTTTTTTCTCTTATTTTCTCTCTCCTCTCGTTCCCTACTCTTTTTCAGCCTTCTCAACGCAGTGCAGTGAAGTGCTTAAGTGCAGAAATCGCCAAGTTATTTCCCGGTTCCAGACTTGGGCCAGGCTGGAGTCCCCTAACCTGGGTCTAGCATGAATTTTACAATGGCTCGAGCTTGGGCCCAGCTAGTGTCAAAGTTCCTAAAATTGATGACAGATGCCGTAGTATTATTCTCCGTGTTTACTAATTGCTTGCAAGTTTGGTCCAGGCTATATCACCACGCCAGGTCCAAGTTTTGCCAAGCCTGGGCCCTGTTTGGACCACGACCACATTTCCGCACGAGCTTAGTCAACTTTCGTTGACTTTATTACTTCCAAAACTTGGGAGTAGTTCCGAAAGCGTCGGACCTACGATTTTTTGGAAACTACGTATGCTTATGTATTTTGTCGCGCTGATTACGAATATGATAGTGAAAATTGGCGCAAATTTTATTTTCATGAGAAAAACCATAAAAAACTGATAAAATCATGGTTTTGTCCATTTATTTCCATAAATAATGAAAATTTCGGAAAATATTCCAGACAAAAGTTGTATATCTCATCAAAATTCACATTTTATATTATTTTAAGTTTTAGCCTATGAGTTACAGTTTTCGGTATATTCGAAGTTGAAGATGGAAAATCACAAATATTTCAGATTTCTTAAAGTATTACTGTTACCTATCACAGGGGTGCCTTCCTGCACCCCATTAAACGTTGGAAAGGGGACCTTTGTGATCTATACTATTTGTGTGACAAGTCACAAGAGTGCCTTCACGCCCCCCACCATGATACATTGGAAAAGGGAACCTATTCGACCTACCCTATTTGTGTGACCAGTCACAGGGGTCCGTTCCCGACCCCCGATGAGACGTTAAAAATGGGAACCTACGTGATCTACATTATTTTTGTGACCAGTCATAGGGGTGCGATCGTCTGTTTGCGATTTTCCATCTCCAACTTCGGATATCCCGAAAACTGTTACTCACAGGCTAAAAATAATAATAATAACATAAAATGTGCACTTTGATTCAATGTACAACTTTTGTCTGAAATATTTTTGGAAATTTCCATTATTTATGGAAATAAATGGAAAAAATCATGATTTTATACGTTTTTATGGTTTTTCCCATGAACATCTAATTTGCGCCAATTTTCACTATCATATTCGTAGTAAGCGCATCAAAATACATAAGTGTACGTAGATAAAAAAAAATCAGACGTCCGACTCTTTCGGATCTTCACCCCAACACTTCCGCGTGTGCTTCTCAATTTGTTTAACCTCCTTCCGATACCTTTTTCTCACCCCTAGTACACATTTTTTCTTACATTGTGCAATAATTTAAAGTTGAAACTTGGAAAGAAGAAGTTGGAAGGCTGCGTCAAATTGTCCCGAAAAATTTGAAGAGTTGGAAAAGGGGATGGACTAGTCGTCCCGAAAATTCGGGACGACTAGCCAAGCTATTAAAAATATTTGACTACTCATCCCGAATTTCGAAACGACGAGACACTTCGATATTTTAAAGGATTTTCATAGAAAATTCATGAATAACCCTAGACTGATAAAGAGAAATGCTATGACACCCCAACGAAGAAAGAAACCCCTTTTCGAATCATTTCTTCTTATTAAGACCTTTCATGAAATTGATTTTTCTTACTCAATAAACAGTGAAATTACTTAAAATAAAATTATTAAACTGTGATTCATTGACTTTTACCATCTCTCACTTCTCCACCACTTTCCGAATTTCCATATATTTTCGAATAATTATACTTTTTGAAAGGAAACAAAAAACGATAGGTTCGATAGGAATAAGTGTGATAACAGGATTAGTGTGATGAAGAGAAACTTTGGAATGAAAAACAAATTATTTCTTATCTTTTTTGTTATAACATAAAGATTATATCCCTTAATATTCATAGAAAATATGGCTGTCATTAGGTATTGCTTTGATAAATTATTTTTAAACAAACTGATATGCGTTTAAAAAACTACAATTCATAATTGTCTCATCTGGTCTTTTGCTTTTTTAATTTTTCCTGCATAAAGCATCTTTTGTTGATTTTGTTTTGAGAAATCCAGGAAGATATTGTATATTTCTTTAATTTCTATTGTTTTTTTTCAATTTTAATTTTTTTATTATTTTTAATGATGAATTTTATTATGACAGGCTAATTAAACATCAGAATCAGGGTAACTGTAATATCTGTTTTTTTTTTTCATTGTGACATTGTTAAGGTTTTGAACATCATTGAACTTTTATAAAAAATTCAAAATGGATTTGTTTTTATTTTCATTAACATTATTATAAATGAAAAAAATATGCCCGCTGCGCGGGCACATTCCCATTGCGCGCTACGCGCGCGGCTCGCTTCGCTCGCAAGTTTGGGCGCGCCTAGGGCGCGCGACTGTTCGTTCTCGCGCTTCGCGCTCGAGAATATATTCATCTCGCGCTTCGCGCTCGATAATAATGTATTTACCTCGCGCTACGCGCTCGGTCTTTGTATTTTCCACACATTTGTGCACAGACCTTTAAAAATTAAAGGTCAAAGCTTTAACAACTGTAATTTTATGATTGTGAATTCCCTTTTGTTAAAGCTCCTTTGGCTTTAACGAACAGATTCTTATCACGCATCTCGTGCTTCGCACACTATGTTGTCAAAAATCTTGTACTGGCACTGCTTATTCAGATATTGCAAAATAATGTACCATTTTTATTTTTCATGATGACATTAAAATTTTCTCCTTACATTGCACTAATTTGTATTCTCAGCTGCCCTGAAAATGCGCCCAGTTTAAGCGCACAAATCAAAAACTGTGATTCAAACCCCTCATAAACTACAATCATAAAGTGAAATTAAAAATTTTTTTTTCAACTTGACTTTATAGAGGGTTCTCAAAGCACCTACGGCCTTGACGATTACATTCTCATTGCGATACTCACACTTCGTGCTCAACAACTAGGTTATACAGATGATTGCTTTTGAACAAATATGTTATCGAGCGCGAAGCGCGAGAACCAACAATCGCGTGCCCTAGGCCCGCTCAAACTTGCGAGCGAAGCAAGCCGCGTGCGATGAGAATGTGACC
>CAKNWT010097689.1:0-13543 GCA_932066315.1 Andricus coriarius | reverse complement strand
ATGGAATTCGTGGAATTCACGGAATGCAAGGAATTCACAGAATTGATGGAGTTCACATATTTCATGGAATTCATGCTATTCATGGAATTCACGTAATTCATGGTATTCATGGAATTCATGGAATTCATGGAAATCACGTAATTCATGGAATTCATGGAATTTATGGAATTTATGGAATTCACGGAATTCATGGAATTCGCGGAATTCATGGAATTCACGGAATTGATGGTATTCGCGGGATACACGAGATTTATGGAATTCACATAATTCATGAAATTGATGGAATTCATGGAATTGACGGAATTCAAGGAATTCACAGAATTGATGGAGTTCACGGAATTCACGGAATGCTTTTTTTGCGGTCGGTCCCTGTCAACCATTTCTGAGAGCTTACGTAGCTTAGTCGTATTTTGTGTTTTAAAGCGCAAAGTGCGATTGAATTCGCTAGTTATGACGACGAACGGATGACCGAGGATATTAAAGTTTTAAAGAGCTCGGATGAAAAGATTTTGGAAGTACTTAAAATCTACAAAACCAGATGTCATCTTTTGGAAGAACAGAATAAAACGTTCGAAGAAAAGATTAATCTTCTTGAGAAGAAGCTAGAAGTTTTTGACATAAAAGAAAGATCTAGGAATATTTTTCTGTATAATGTGAAGGATGATTCGACCAACAAATAAAATCTTTTTGAAACGGTTAACAAGATTTTAAGGGAAGCTACAATTATCATTCCTATTGATTGCTTCGAAAAGGTTATCAGAATTGGAAGGAAAGAGGGAACAAGATCTGTTCTAGTTACTTTTACGAACTCGAGATTCGAAGACGAAATATTTAAGAAAGCCAAAAATCTGCGCTCTTTGAAGGTATATTTTGCAAATGTTATTACGCATTCATAAGAAGAAATACGCAAGGAGTTTCGAGATTATCAACAAAAGCTTGATAGTCTTGGGAAGTCCTCGACGATTAAAGGAATCCGATTATTCATGGATAATCAGTATTTTGATGTATCCTTAGCCGCCAAGATTGTGGTAGAGAAGAGTGAGGAGGTTTATCAGTCAGATGAGGGATTCTCAACATCTTCTTTAAGTTCTTCTGCTAGCAGGAAAAGACCAAGAGGTCGCCCTCCAAAATCAGCTTCTTCCACCCAAGGTTTTAATAAGAAATAAAACATACAAAAAAAGGAAATTCAATCAAACCTTTTTTAAAGGAAACACCGGCAGGCGAAGGCTCCAAGTCGAACCCAAGTTCATAAACGGTTCGACAACAGTACTAGCATCTCGAATTATATTTTGGAATGCACGAGGAATTAATAATCTAGACGATATCTACAATTGTACTTCTACAGATGACATCATATGTGTGAGTGAGACATGGCTTACTTCTCCGGCTCAGATTACGTATCCTCAACGTAAGATTGACTGTCAAGTTGTCTACAGTACGGCTACCAAAGAAGTCTCAAAAGGAAGAGCAAAAGGGGGTCTACTCATCATCAACAACGCAAACAAATATAAAATGGAAACGATATGTGCGGCAGAGGATTACATTTTTGTTAAACTCGAAAGTAATAGTTTTAATATAGTTATTGGATCAATATACTCTAGTCCCAATTCTAATTTTGATAATTTTCTGTTCAATATAAACGAAATAATCTTTGGCCTGTCATTGAAATACCCGGAATACTCAATAATTGTGGGAGGGGATTTTAACGGTAAAATTGTAGAAATTAATCAATTAGAGGAGAAAACTCTCTGTAACAATTTATATTTGTATGACGTAAGAACAAGTCTGGTCGCTGACCTAGACAAAAGGGGAAAACAGATGGTAGAAAGCTTTGAAAAAAATGCGTTTTGTCTCCTGAATGGGAGAACTAAAAGCGACTGCCCAGGTCAATGTACATTCCTGAGAGAAAAAAGTTCTTCAATCATAGATTTTGTTTGGTCTAATAGTATGGGAATTCAGTCAATCGAGGATTTCCAAGTGCTGAAAGTTTCAACTCGATCGGATCGCTTTCCTATAGCTTTGAAGCTATTAGATCACTCAAATTTAAATTATGCGAACTATTCGAGCACCCCTTTTTGTTAAGTGGAATAATGACTTTGCTGATCAATTTAAAGAAATTATCCAGTAACCTTCAAATATTAACTCTGCAATGTTGTCGATAGATGACCTTTCCAAAAATTTAATTAATGCTATAAAAGTGATGCGACAGAACTTAACATGACCGTAAAACCATCTAGAAAACTGAGTCGTTTGAAGCCATGGTTTGATACTCAATGTAGAAAAAGTAAAAGAGAGCTGAAACAAGTACTTAAGAAATGCGAGGAACAAAAATTCAATCCTGATATTGTGTCGATTTATATGAACTGTAAAAAAGTACATACGAAATTATTAGACTCTAAGAAGGAAGATAATAAAAATTCCTTATTAGATTCTCTCGCGAATGCAATTGACTCTAAACAATTCTGGAAAATAGTAAATAGCTATAATTTCAAACATTCGTATTATGATTATATAGACTTAAAAATATGGGAACAGTACTTGAAATCTCTCTACCCGAACCGGGATCCAAATTCTTACTCAATACGGATTAATAATTTTCGAAATCCTTACCTTGATTCATATATAACTCTTGATGAAATTATTTCAAGCTTGAAACAGTCAAAAAATGGTAAGGCTTCTGGTCCGGATGGTATTAGCTATGATTTTTTTTTAAATTTACCCGGAAATCTGATCCTTTACTTAAACTCGTTATTTAATAAAATAATTGATGAAGAAAAGGTCCCAATATCGTGGTCTCAAACATTTCCTAGAATGATACAAAAGAAAGGGGATGTCACTGATCCTGCTAACTACCGTCCTATTGCCTTAGTTAACTGCGTTACAAAGATATTTACGCAGATTCTTTCCAAAAGGCTGACAGCTTGGGCTGAAGATATGCAACTCCTTCCAGAGTGGCAGGCAGGTTTCAGGAGGGGGAAGGTTGCACGGATCAGATCTTTACCCTTAACGCAATGATTCAAAATGGTCTCCGACTAAACGGAGGCAAACAAATTAATCTCGAAGGGTTGCGGATCAAAATTTATTAGATTGGTAATGGATTTTTACTCTAAAGCTAACACTGCGATCAAGGGAAGTAAGGGCGTCTCCGGATCGGTAGATGTAACGAAAGGAGTCATGCAGGGGGAGGTTTTAAGTCCAACAATGTTTACATTTTTAATTGCTGATTTACAAGAATTTATGTATGCCAGAGGTATCAGGGGTGTATCAATAGACCATATGTTGGAAATATTGCTCTTAGCTTACGCCGACGATTTAGCTTTCTTCGCGGACTCCCTGGTTGGAATGCGTAAGATTCTTGAAGGATTATTGGATTACTGTAGGATAAATGAGTTCGAAGTTAACCTAGAAAAAACAAAAATAGTAATCTACAGAAAGGGAGGTCATGGTCATAACAAAAAATACCTATCTTTTATGTACGGAAACTCCGAGATTCATATTGTTAAAAGTTACATTTACCTGGGCACCCCATTCAGTCAATCTGCACTTTTTGTCAAGGCGAAAGATGAAGCTGTTCGTAAATCTAACCTCGCTGTAGGAGCAACGATTTCCCTGATTCACAGATTAAAACTTAACTCATGGAACCCTATTGTTCGACTATTCGAAAGTCTGTTATCCAGCGTTTTAATGTATGGTGCGCACATATGGAGTCTCAGGTATTTAGACTTTATAGAAAAAGCTCAAACCACTTTTTATAAGAGAATCCTCCATGTTCCACAAAATACTGCTGGATATGCTGTTAGATTAGAAATAGGTGCATCCCAACTAGCAGTTAGAGTTTTTGGGTCAATTCTCAATTGGATAGAGAAAATTCTGAATATGTCCGACGATCGATACCCGAAGAAATGTTATTTAAGATTAAGAGAACTGGATAGATTAAAATATGATTTGTCAACCATAGAAAAATACAACTGGGCCCGCCAGGTTAGAAGTATATTTGAAAAGATTGGAATAGAGGGCGATTGGGAATTGCTTTCTCTTGCCTCTCTTCAAAAGAATAAATCGGTATGGATAACAGCTTATGATAAAATATTATATCTAGAAGATTTACAGCAAGCTCACTCGTCCTCTGCTCTAATACTTTACCCTCAATTAACCTTGCGAGAACGACCTCAGAAATACTTAAGTCAAGAACACCACTCCATTTTATCATAATTATAGCACAATTAAGGTTAATAAATAAGTTCATACCTAGACTTATAATCAAGAATAAAACCGGCAGTTTGTATGTTGATGGTTATTATATCTACTGTCATGAGAATATTTTTTATACAGAACCCGTGTATCACCTTTTAGTAGAATGTCAATTTTTTAAAACTGTAAGGTTTTCATGTATAAGCGAAAGTATGGATATGTGTGAGATAAGGAATGCCTGAATGAATATTCTTGTTAATCCAGAAAAAAATTCTATCCAAAAAATTATTATGTTTGTTAGTAAGTTTCATGAATGAGAAATTTGTTGTAACCACGGTTTATCTCCTCTAGGGTAACGTTTACCATCAACCTTTAATTTTAGTTTTTGTTTTTATTAATTAGAATAACAGTTTTAGAATTGAACTGTAACTCATTTGTATGGATCGCATGGTTCTCAAACAAATAAAGCACTACTACTACATAATTCATGGAGTTCACATAATTCATGGAATTCACGGAATTCTTGGAATTCACGGATTCCCGGAATTCATAAATTCATGGAATTCAAGGAATTTGCGGGACACACAAAATTCACCAAAATCATTAAATTCGCGGAATGCACGAAATTTACGGAAATAACAAAATTCATTGAGTTAATGGAATTCACGGAATTCATAGAAGTCACAGAATTCATGGAATTCACGTAATGCGTGGAATTCACGGAATGCGTGGAATTCTCGGAAATGTTAAATTTCATGGAATTGACGAAATTCATGGAATTCATGAAATTCGTAAAATTTACGAAATTCATGGAATTCATGAAATTCACGAAATTCACAAAACTCATCGAATTCATTAAATGAATTAAATTCAGGGAATGCTCGGGATTAACGTAATTCATGGAATTCATGGAATTCACTTAATTCAAGGAATTCACGAAATCCATGGAATTCACCTAATTCATGGAATTCACGGAATGCATGGAATTCACGGAATTCATGGAATTCACGGAATTAATGGAATTCGCGGAAATAATGGAATTCATGGAATTCACGGAATTCATGGAATTCACGGAATTCATGGAATTCACGGAATTCACGGAATTCATGGAATTCACGGAATTCATGGAATTCACGGAATTCATGGAATTCACGGGATTCGTGGAATTCAGGGAATTGATGGAATTCACGGAATTCGTGGGATACGCGAAATTCATGGAATTCACATAATTCACAGAATTCATGAAATTCATGGAATTCATGGAATTCATGGAATTCACGAATTTCTTGGATTTCACGGAATTCCCGGAATTCATACATTCATGGAATTCAAGGAATTTGCGGGATACACGAAATTCACCAAAATCATTAAATTCCACAGTGGGCCAGGTGACCCGGTTCGGTGGGCAAAAGTCCAATTTTCAAACTTGCGAATTTGCAAAAAAGAATTAGGTCATTGTAATAAGTGATAATTGGGGTATCTTATACGTAAATAATAGTTTAATTAATAAAATCCAGCTTCGTTGGCAGACATGCAAATTTAAAAATGGTTTAAAAATTCATCATGTGTCCGTCATTCAAACATTTAATATAGTTATGGATCCGTTAATTTTTTTTTAAAGTTTCTTTTTTCTTTGTCATCCTTAGGCACATAGAAGTTAAAAAAAAGTGTTAAGTGATTAGAAAAAAATTTGAATAAAATTTCTTCCACATTAATGTTAGAAACTAATTAGAA
The DNA here is from genome assembly GCA_932066315.1 of Andricus coriarius. Taxonomy (NCBI): domain Eukaryota; kingdom Metazoa; phylum Arthropoda; class Insecta; order Hymenoptera; family Cynipidae; genus Andricus; species Andricus coriarius. The sequence goes on along the minus strand of CAKNWT010097689.1, from coordinate 7,618 downwards.
CTCTGGTAAAATACTTCCTTTCATTCGCCAATAACACGAGATAACGCAACATATCAACATTTTTTAATTATCAGTCTGTTCTCTATAATGTATACTTTACGGTAGGGGTGCCCACTTTTGCCGTTTTCAAAAACAGTATAATAATCGCAAGAAATAGAGTCAGCGTCCGAGCGCCAAGAACTGACCTGTCTGGCTGAGTTGCGCGAGCCGCCATATACGCACGCACGCGCGCGTTGAGCGTCTGATGTTTCGCTGTGCTTTTCACTTGTTTTCCAGTGTTCACTTTGCTTCGAAATCTTATCCGAAGTTATAAGTTTTTTCTTTTTCTTTTCGTTGACTTTTTTTTCGCTTGGATTCGATTATACTGTATATAATGTCAAAATTGACGAAAAGAGAAATTATTAACTTTCTTGATTTGAATGTTCATTACATGATATCAAAATTTACTAAAGATTTCGCAAGAGGACGAGTGGTGTCATCCGGACGTAGAAAGTCAGAACGAAAACGATGATTTGTCAGGTATCCATCAAACATTTGATACTTTAGGCGATACAGAATTATCGGATGATGAAGAAAAAATTTAACGTGAGAGGTTAGGGGAACTCACACAGAAAGCACCCTGAACACCACAGTTTTTATAATTAAAAATTGAAATAAAAAAATAAATAAGAAACACATAAAAAAATAAACCTAAAAACAAATCAAAATTTAAAAACCCTCGTGATAGGCTCTGGTAACTTATTATAAGCTAACTGCGGACAAAAGTGTTTCATTTTACGTAGATCATTTTTTAAATACTTGCTTTTTTTCTTTTTTAAACTCTGACTCCAGATTAGTTATTCGAGTAGTGATTAGCGCCCTCGAAAACCCGCAGATACCACGTTTCAAGTAGATCCAATTATTTTTTGAAATATTAGTGCACCATATTGGATCCGCCATTTTGTTTTTTTGAAATGTTGACTTCAGTTTCGGAGTCAGCGCCCTCGAAAACCCATAGATACCACGTTTCAAGTAGATTGAATAATTTTTTTAAATACCTGTCCGCCATATTGGATCCGCCATTTTGTTTTTTGGAATTCTGACATCAGATTTGGAATCAGCGCCCTAGAAAAGCTATAGATACCACGTTTTAAGAAGATCCAATAATTTTTTGCAATACGCGTCGGCCACATTGGATCCGCCATTTTGTTTTTTGAAATTCTGATATCAGATTCGGAATCAGCACCCTCGAAAACCATATTTGAGTGACCTGGCAATTCATTATTGTACATTTTGATGTGTTTTCCGACTTTTGGCCACGGAAACGGGTCGCCTGGCCCACTGTGAATTCGCGGAATGCACGAAATTCACAGAATTGGCAAAATTCTAGGAATTAATGATATTCATAGAATTTATGGAGTTCACAAAATTCACAAAATTCATGGAATTCATGGGATTCATGATATTCATGGAATTCACAGAATGCATGGAATTCGTGGAATTCGTGGAATCCATTAAATGAATGGAATTGACGGATTTCACAGAATCCACCAAATTCAGGCAATTCACAGAATTCGCGGGATTCGCGTAATACACGAAATTCATGAAATTCCTGGAATTATTGGAATTCATAAAATTCACCAAATTCATGGAATTCACGGAATTCATGGTGTTCATGGAATTCACGTAATTCATGGAATTCACGGAATTCATGGAAATTGCGGAATTCATGGAATTCACGGAATTTATGGAATGCGCGGAATTCATGGACCTCACGTAATTGATGGAATTCGCGGAATTCGCGGCATTTGCAGAATACACGGAAATGATGGAACTCGCGGAATTCGCAGAATACACGAAATTTACGAAATTCCTGGAATTCACAGAATTCATGGAATTATCGGAATTCATGGAATTTTTAGAATTTATGGAATTATTGGAATTCATGGAATTATTGGAATTCATGGAATTATTGGAATTCATATTTTTCACCAAATTCGTGGAACTCATGGAATTCTCGGAATTTATGGAATACACGGAATGCGTGGAATTCACAAAATTGATGGAGTTCACATAATTCATGGAGTTCACATAATTCATGGAATTCACGGGATTCCCGGAATTCATAAATTCATGGAATTCAAGGAATTTGCGGGATACACAAAATTCACCAAAATCATTAAATTCGCGGAATGCACGAAATTTACAGAATTGACCAAATTCATGGAATTAATGGAATTCACGGAATTCATAGAAGTCACATAATTCATGGAATTCACGTAATGCGTGGAATTCACGGAATGCGTGGAATTCTCAGAATTGATAAATTTCATGGAATTTACGAAATTCATGGAATTCACGGAATTCATAGAATTCACGGATTTTATGGAATTCGCGGAATTCGCGGGATACACGAAATTCATGGAATTCACATGATTCATGGAATTTATGGAATTCACGGAATTCATGGAATTCATGGAAGTCATGGAATTCGTGGAATTCAAGGAATTCACGGAATTCGCGGAATTCAAGGAATTCACGGAATTCAAGGAATTCACAGAATTGATGGAGTTCACATAATTCATGGAATTCTAGGAATTCAGGGATTGATTGGAATTCACGTAATTCATGGATTTCACGGAACTCATCGAAGTCACGGAATTCATGGAATTCACGTAGCACCAGTTCCCGTTAGATCACAGAAGTTAAGCAGTGTTGGGCGCGGTTAGTGCTTGGATGGGTGACCGTCTGACACTACTGCGTTGCTGTTGGCGGTCGTGGGTGTGGTGAGCCCATTTACTACAAATCCACCTAAAAAACACTACCCGAATCGGGTAGTGTCACGCTTACGCCTAGAGGCTCGCCGAAAGGGAAATAGCTTAATGATATACATGGAACTCGCGGAATTCGCGGATTTCACGGAATTGATGGAATTCGCGGAATTCGTGGAACACACGAAATTCATGTAATTCACAGAATTTACGGAATTCGCATAAAAAACGAAATTCACCAAATTCCTGGAATTCACGTAATTCGTGGAATTATTGGAATTCATGGAATTATTGGAAATCATGGAATTATTGGAATTCATCAAATTCACCAAATTCATGGAATTCACGGAATTCATGGTATTCATGGAATTCACGTAATTCATGGAATTCATGGGATTCATGGAATTCATAGAATTCATAGAATGCATGGAATTCGTGGAATATGTGGAATCCATGAAATGCATGGAATTAATAGAATTGACGGACTTCACGGAATTTACGTAATTCACCAAATTCATGGAATTCACGAAATTCGTGAAATTCACCGAGTTCATGAAATGCATAAGATTCACGAAAGTCACAAATTCATCGAATTCATGATATGAGTGAAATTCATGGAATTCACGGAATTTATGGAATTCGTGGAATCTAATGAATTCACGGAATTCAAGGAATTCACAGAATTGATGGAGCTCACATAATTCATGGAATTCACGGAGTTCACGGGACTCACCGATTTCACGGAATTCCCGGAATTAACGCAATTCAGGATATTCTTGGAATACACGGAATTCCTGAGATTCGTACATTCATGGAAATCAAGGAATTCACCGAATTGACGGAATTCATGGAATTCGCGGAATTCATGGAATTCACGGAATTCGCGGAATACACGAAATTCATGGAATGCACGGGATTCACGTAATTAATGGAATTCACGGAATGCGCGGAAATCATGGAATTCACGGAATTCTTGGAATTCACGGAATTCCCGGAATTCATAAAATCATGGAATTCGATGAATTTGCGCAGTACACCAAATTCACCAAAATCATTCAATTTGCGGAATGCAAGAAAATTTACAGAATTGAAAAAATGCATGGAATTAATGGAATTCATGGAATTTATGGAAGTCACAGAATTCATGGAATTCACGTAATTCATGGAATATACGCAATGCGTGTAATTCACAGAATTGAACAATTCCATGGGATTGACGGAATTCATGGAATTCATGGATTCCATGGAATTCATGGAATTAATGGCATTGACGGAGTTCATGGAATTAATGGAATTCAGTGACTTCATGGAATCCACGGAATTAATGGAAATGACAGACTTCATGGAATTCACAGAATTCCGGGAATTCACGGAATTCGTGGAATTCACGGACTGCGTGGAATTCACAAAATGCCTGGAATTCACAGAATTGATAAATTTCATGGAATTGACGGAATTTATGAAATTCGTAAAATTTACGAAATTCACCAAATTCATCGAATTCATGGAATGAGTTAAATTCAGGGAATGCACGGCACTCACGAAATTCATGGAATTTAGGGAATTCACGGAATTCTTGGAATTCACGGGATTCTTGAGATTCATGATGTCATGGAATTCACGGAATTCCCGAGATTCACAAATTCATGGAATTCACAGAACTGACGGAATTCTTGGAATTCATGGAATTCACAGAATTCATCGAATTCATTGAAGGAATTAAATTCGTGGAATTCATGGAATTCATGGAATGCAACTAATTCATGGAATGCATCGAATTCATGGAATCCATGGAATTCGCGGAATTCATGGATTTCACGGAATTCTTGGAATTCATGAAATTCACCGATTACACGGAATTCATGGAATTCACGAAATTTACGTAATTAATGGAAGGCACGTAATTCACGGAAATCACGGAATTTACGGAATTCAAGGAATTCACATAATTCATGGAATTCACAGAATTCATGGAATTCGCCGAATTCATGGGATTCACAGAATTCATGGAATTAACATAATTAACAGAATCCATCGAACTCACATAATTTATAGAATTCATGGAATTCGTGAAATTCACGGAAATCATGAAATGCACGGAATTCAAGGAATTCCTGGAATTCACGTAATTCATGGGATGCACGGAATTAAGGAATTCACAGAATTCACGAATTTCATCAAATTTATGGAATTCACGTAATTTATGGAATTCACGGAATTCAAGGCATTCACATAATTCACATTATTCATGGAATTCGTGGAATTTACGGAATTCATGGAATAGACGGAATTCACGGAATTCATGGAATTCACGGAATTCGTGGAATTCACGGAATTCGTGGAATTCACGGAATTCATGCAATTAATATAATTCACGTAATTCATAGAATGCACGGAATTCATGGAATTCACGAAATTCATGGAATTTACAGAATTCACGTGGTTCATGGAATTCACGGAATTCAAGGAATTCACAGAATTCATGGAATTCATGTAATTCATGGAATTCACGGAATTCACGTAATTAATGGAATGCACGTAATTCAATGAAATCACGGAGTGCAAGGTATTCACAGAATTCACATAATTCATGGAATTCGGAGAATTCGCCTAATTCATGGAATTCACGGAATTCACGGAATTCACGGAATTCACGGAATTCATGGAATTCACGGAACTCATGGAAGTCACGGAATTCATGGAATTCATGTAATTCATGAAGTTCACGTAATTTGTGGAATTCACGTAATTCATGGAGTTCACGTAATTCATGGAATACACGGAATTCGCGGAATTCATGGAATTCATGGAATACACGGAATCCACGGAATTCACGGAATTCTTGGAATTAATGGAATTCACGTAATTCATGGAATTCACGTAATTCACGGAATTCACGGAATTCACGGAATGCAAGATATTCGCAGAATTCACGACATTCATGGAATTCGAAGAATTCGCGTAATTCATGGAATTCACGGAACTCATGGAATTCACCTAATTCATGGAATTCACGTAATTCATGGAGTTCGCGTAATTTATGGAATTCATGGAATTCACGGAATTCTTGGAATTCACGGAATTCGTGGAATTCGCGGAATTCATGGAATTAATGGAATTCACGCAATTCATTGAGTGCTCGGAATTTAAGGAATTCACATAATTCACGTAATTCATGAAATTTATGGAATTCACAGAATTCACGTGATTTATGGAATTCGCGTGATTAATGGAATTCATGGAATTCGCAGAATTCATGGAATACACAGAATACATGTGATTCACAGAATTCATGGAAATCACGTAATTCATGGATTTCAGATAATTCATAGAATTCAAGTAATTCATGGAATTCACGTAATTCATGGAATTCACGGAATTAATAGAATCCATCGAATTCACGTAATTGACAGAATTCATGGAATTCAAGAAATTCAAGTAATTCATGGAATGCACGTAATTCACGTAATGCACGAAATGCAAAATATTCATAGAATTCACATAATTCATGGAATGCGGAGAATTTTTGTAATTCATGGAATTCACGGAATTTATGGAATTCACAAAATTCATGGAATTCACGTAATTCATGGAATTTATGTAATTCAGGGAATTCACGTAATTCATGGAATTCACGTAATTAATGGAAGGCGCGTGATTCACGGAATGCACGGAATACAAGGAATTCACAGAATTCACATAATTCATGGAATTCGGAGAATTCGCGTAATTCATTTAATTCACGGAACTCATGGAATTCACGTAATTCATCGAATTGATGGAATTCCTGGAATTCCCAGTATTCATGGAATTCACAGAATTCATGGAATTCACGTTATTCATGGAATTCACAGAATTCATGTAATTCACGTAATTCATGGAATTCACAGAATTCATGGAATTCACCTAATTCATGGAATTCACCTAATTCACAGAATTCACGTGATTCATGGAATTAGCTTGATTCATGGAATTCACGGTATTCACAGAATTCACATAATTCATGCAATTCCGAGAATTCGCGTACTTCATGGAATTTACGGAACTCATGGGATTCACGGAATTAGTGGAATTTACGGAATTAATGGAATTCATGGAATTCATTGAATTCACGGAATTCAAGGAATTCACATAATTCATGGAATTCACAGAATTCATGTGATTCACAGAATTCATGGAATTCACGTAATTCATGGTATTCACGTAATTCTTGTAGTTCAAGTAATTCCCAGAATTAACGTGGTTCATGGAATTCGCTTGATTCATGAAATTCACGGAATTCAAGGAATTCACAGAATTCATGGAATTCATGTAATTCATGGATTTCACGTAATTCATGGAATTCATAGAATTCACGTAATTAATGGAAGGCACGTAATTCACGGAATTCGCGGAATGCAAGGTATTCACAGAATTAATATGATTCATGGAATTCGGAGAATTCGCGTAATTCATTGAATTCACGGAACTCATGGAATTCGCGTAATTCATGGAATTGACGGAATTCATGTAATTCATGGAATTCACGTAATTCATGTAATTAATGGAATTCACGTAATTCATGGGATTCACAGAATTCATGGAATTAACATCATTCGTGGAATTCATGGAATTCACGTGATTCACGGAATCCATGAAATTCACGGAATTAACAGAATCCATCGAATTCACATAATTTATAGAATTCATGGAATTCATGAAATTCGCGGAATTCATGGAATTCATAAAATTCACTAAATTTATAAAATTTAGCGAATTAATGGAATTCATGGAATTCATGAAATTCACAGAATTCACTGGATTTATGGAATGTACAGAATTCATGGAATGCACAGAATTCATGAGATTCACAGAATTCATGGGATTCA
>CAKNWT010097688.1:0-18221 GCA_932066315.1 Andricus coriarius | reverse complement strand
CATACACAGATGCATTTTTAATCAAATGATCGAATTTTCAAACAAAAAAGATTACAATTCAATCAAATATTTGAATTTTCAAGACAAAACACAAATTTTTTAGCAAGCAGTTGAATTTTCACCAGAAAAGTTTATTTTCAACCAAAGATACTGGCTTTCCTACCGTGAAAGATGAATTGCCAACAAAAGAGTGAAGTTTCTAAGCTAAACAATGGAACGTTTTAGAAAGCAGTCACTTTTAAATAATAAAAAATAAATCTTTTACAAAAAAAATCATTTTTGATAAAAAAAGATGACTTTTTAACAAAATTTATAAATTTTCTACCAAATCGTTGAATTTTCAACGAATAAGTTGAAATTTCAACTATAATTTTCATTTTTATACACGAAAATACGACTTTTCAACAAAATACTCAAATAATTACAGAAGTTTTCACTGCTTTTACTCTACGATAAGTATAATTTAATCCGAAAGTCTGTTAGCTCGATTATCAAGAAATATTTGTCGAGAGACCTTGCTATGGAGTTTACAGCCATGAAAAAAGTTCCAACGAAAGAACTTTTCAAAAAGTACCACATTTGATTTCGGAAAGGTACAACATATCTGAGGACGATACACTGCTGCACATCGGCTCTGTGTTCAGCAATGCAAAAGATTGGGATGGAAATAGAAAGTTCAGGACAAACCTCTGACACGTTTATCTTTTTTTTTTAAATATTTATACGTAAAGTGATAATAATTGTTTAAAAGTATTTAATTAATAAAGTTTAATATTAATTATTAATTGTTTACTGTTTTATTGAATAAATTATATTTTAATGATATTTTTATAAATAAAGATTAGAAGGGGCCTGGTCAGGGCCAGATCGGGCCTTCCTTATGGATACCCCAGTCTGGCCCTGATCGGATTAGGCGTTTCATTTCGAGTCTGGCCCTGACTGGGATGACCGATCAGGGCCAGATTCTGCCAGATCTGGCCCCGACCAGGGCCACGCCGAAATTTCTGCACGGGATAGCGTTGTTTTTATTCTTTTACTCAAGTAGCAAAACTAATTTTTTAAAGAAATAAATTTGTGGATTTTCGGACTATAAGTGCGCTGAATTTACTGGGGGGAAAATATCCTCTAACTCGCATAAAAAGTACTTACTTGAATGGTGTGTACATGAAACTCGAATCTTGAAAGTAAAGAAATATGTGAGGTTTTTCGTCATTTAGAAGCATCAAATCTTTTCACACTTTTTAATATTTGATCACATTTATGGGGTTTAAGTTTTTACTATGATTATTTCATTGGATCTACTAAAATCTTGTTTTAGTATGACTGCTAAATTGACGTGGTGCAGTACTGCCAACTCTCAAAAGTGAAACTTTCACTGAATGAATAAGTAACTTTTCACTGGTTGTCAGCGGAGTACGCAACGACTTTTACTGCATCCCACTGTATTATGTTACTGAGAATAATAACAATATAGTTTGGCAATATGCTATCTGATGAGGGAATCGGTCCGATTCTGAAACGTCATACTGAAGTTTTAATACAATTTTATGGACGAAGTCGAAACAAAAAAATATTTTCCTTTACTAATAAAATCATTAGGTTTTCGCAAAGTAATAAGTGTCATTCCGATCTGAAAATGTTTTTTACACTACCGGCGGAAATTATCTACATGCCTATTTTTTAAACTACACAAGAAGTCCAATATAAGGCCAGTTTCGAGGGTTGCCTCGCACTGACCGTGGCGCTAAATCAGTAGTTGGAAACGTAAGCAGTCAGGGCCGTGTGAACCATTTCTGTTGGATTTTTCTCCCGCTTACTGCTCCCCCGCACTGCCCACTTTTATCGCTCCGCTACTAGTGGCGACGCATTGTTGACACTGCCTGTGCACGGAGAAACTGCATGGGCCAGCAGTTCTGTGAAGAACTAAATCAGTCGGCCTTATATTGGACTTCCTGTATATTGCTAAAGCAAGGATCCAAACGAAATTAAAGGGGCATTTTCGGATATTTTACAATTATTTCTGTAACTTAAAGATAATTAACCCAAAAAATATACTGAGTATGAAAAGTTACTAAAAAGTAATGCGCCTATGGAGGCACATTGTCAAAACTGTAGTTTGTTAAAGTTTTATTTCAAAAGAAACGAAAAGGAACATAATCAAAGTTTCGTTACATTTCTTTTCGTTCTTTTCTATATAAAACATAATTGGCACATAATTTTGACATAATTTCTCCGTAGCCTCATTATATCTTTCGATACTTTTCCACACTGAGCTTAGTTTGTCGCCAAATTATATCAAATTTGTCGGAATAATTGATAAATAGCCAAGAATGCTCCTTAATTTTTTTCGGATCCCTGTGTTAAAGTGCCTTCATTTTTATAATATTAACGCGACATCCCCCTCCCCCATAATACTGCAAAAGGTAATACAATTTTGCTTCTATTAAGTCCGAGTTGAAGGCAAAATGTTAATTTAATAAAAATGTATTGCAAAAAAAGTCCAATTTTGATATTTTTGAAAAATTGAAATAACTCTGGAAATATAATTAGCATTTTGTAAAGTTTTATAAATTATTAAGATATTTTCAGAGTTTTTTCACTAGATTCTGCTCTGGTGTCAAACATAATGCAAAAAAGTTTCAAAATTTCAAAAATGAAGGGTCAAAAATCGAAAGGGCGTAACCCACATTTCTGACATTTTTCACGACGTCAAAAAAAAACGTTCCTATTTTGTCAATGGGAACAATGGAAAATTTTTGTTTTAATTCATACAAAATATTTCACATGCAAGTAAAACTGTGTTATATATGTTAGGCTCAATGATCGAAAACGGCCAAAGACCGAAAAAAAACAGCAAAAACGCATTCTGGCCGTTGCAGAAATGCCAGAACGCGTTGTGGCCTTTTTGAAAACGGCGAAAGACTAAAATAAACTACCCGAACGCGTTTTGGTCGTTTTCAAAACGACGAGATCGCGTTCTGGCATTCTTGAAAATGCCAGAACGCGCTCTGTCCTTTTTGAAACGATCAAAAACCGTTCTGATTAGTAGTTTTAAAAGGACTGACTCAAAAGTGTCTTTTAGAATTATCGAACTATATGTGATATACGACGCACAGTGGAAAAAAATACTTTTTTGGGACAAAAATCCGCCGACTTCTCGAATCTGAACGGATCAAAGTAATTTCTAAATACTTAGAAGGGATGGTACTTTGATGGAGTAGTGAACGCTTAAAAAAAATTATATTAATCTGTCACTTAACTTTAAAAATGCAATTGTTTATATTTGTAGTATCTACTTAGTCATATTGATTGATATTTCATCCAAAAATCAGAGGTTAGTCAAGTTACTTTCTTTGAATAGAAATTTTAATCGTAGATGAAATTTCTCCATTTGTTTAATTGTTATAAACAAATTAATGAATATAACATATATCTCCTGATTTTTTGGAATTTAAATGGATTACTGACACAGATTTTCTTATTAAAATGTTTAAGAATAATGTTTACTTCCAAACGAACACCAACAAATAATAATAGTTAACAGTTTAAATAAGTTTTATGAACAAATTCATTTATTTGCCATTTTTATTCATGTGAAGAATATGGAGCTGAAGAGCATTATGACGAAATAAATGAATGAAGTCTTTATTTATTGGGTAAAAGTAATAATTTTATTTGTTTTTACACGAATTATTTGAATGGCATTTTGAATTATCTTTAATGTAGTTGGACCGACATTTATACTTTTTATCAATACAATACCTCGTATAGTTGCAAAATATAAAACCTTGTTTCCACCAGAAGTTGCAGCAGATGCAGTCCGTAAAGTCCATTCGAATAGTTTGTGTGAAAACAAATAAAATTATTACTTTTACCCAATAAATAAAGGCTCCATTAATTTATTTAATCATAATGCTCTTCAGTTCTATTCTTCACGTGAGTAAAATTACCAAATGAATGAATTTGTTCATAATACTTGTTCAAACTATTAACTTTTATTACTTGTTGGTATTCGTTTGCAATTAAACATTTTTCTTGAACATTTTATTAAGAAAATCTGTGTAAGCAATGCATTTAAATTCCGATAATGCAGCATATATAAGTTATATTCATTAGTTTGTTTATAACAATTAAATAAATGGAGAAATTTAATCTGCAATCAACATTTCTATTCAACGAAAGTAATTTTACTAACGTCATTTTTGTGGAGGAAATATCAATAAATAGGCCTTAGCAGATAGCAGAAATATAAACAACTGACGGACAGAGCGCGTTCTGGCATTTTCAAGAATGCCAGAACACGTTCTGGTCGTTTGTTTCGGTCTTTGGCCGTTTTCGTTCATTGAGCCTAACATATATACCAACATGAGGGCATATTCCTAAAGAATTTTTTTAGCAAACGAAATGCATTCTGAAAAAAGTGATGGTTACACCCTTTTGATTTTTGACCCTTCATTTGTGTAAGTATATACAAAAAATTTGCAAAAATGACTATTTATCACATTTTAATCAATTTTAGTAATATTTGTAAAAATATTATTGTTTTGAATGTTTCTAATTCTTATTGTGATGAGTAAAATCATTATTTAAAATTTTGCGAGTTCGACCTTAAGGTAGAATATAAGAAAGAATTTCTAAAAATATATTAACGATTTAGCAAAATACTACGGAGACTTACCGTCAAAATGAGCAAAAGAACGTTGAAAAATGTTAATTATTTCCAGAGTTATTTCAATCTTTCGAAAACATCGAATTTGGGAATTTTTTGCAATATCTTTTTGATAAATTAACATTTTGCATTCAACTTGGGCTTATTAGACGCAGAATTGTATTACCTTTCGTACCATATATGGAAAAAAATTCAATGTGAGTATATAATTTCTGCCGGTAATGTATATTTCCAACCTGCCCTATAATAGATGATATTAAGATGAACATATTGATTTCTTAAGCCTATTGCAGAATATAAGTAGGAACTTTAGAAAAAAAATTCCCATGGCTATGCATGAGTATTCCAATGTATGATAAAATTATACCAATAAGAATAATATTCATTATCAGTCATTCCCGTGGGCCTCATATTACCCCTTATTTCTCAAACATTTCTAGACTATCGATAGAATTATATACATTTTAAGGAACTTTTTTACTCGTCTATAAACGGGGAATTTTCATGCCGATCATATGGAACGCAAAAAAGTCTCGACACATGCGAAACCGTGTGTTATAGACATGTTCACCAAGTCCATTACGTTTACAGAGAAAGACAGTCACGTGATTAAGAGTAATTGGAAATAAGCCCAATATTGCCAAGCGGTGTACTTCACGCCGAGAAATTGCATACGTTTCTTGAAATATTTTTCTTTTAGAAGTAGAGTACAATAAATATGACTTTCGCACCAAGGAAGATAGCTTACTGCATTAAAAAGACACCAGACGTTTTTGAAATTAGAGACATTCTGATACCATGCTTAAATTTAGCTAAAAAAAAGTCGACTTTTGTGCAAGCTTCATGTTTCAAGAAATAAAATTCAAACCGTAAGTCGTTGGGTCTGTCGTTAACCGGCTGCGCTGTGGAGTTTTGGTTTTTTGCAGTTTTCCAATTCTCTGACCAGATTTTCCGGTGAATGCGAGCGCTTCTAAAAAAAATCCGGCTGCAGGTCGTATGGGATTAGGGACTCCATAATCAGGAGGCTTATTGACAGTTGGGGTATTTGGGGTACTTGGGGTTAAGTTAAAGGGTTAGTGTATGTCAATGTATTTGAGGGTTTCGACTCACATCAAGAAAACTTGTCATATTAAAAACTAAAAAAACTTTAGATTAAAGCATTAAAACGTAATTGAATTAAACTATCAGCAACCAAAATTAAATGGTTAAAAATAAACAATTTTCAATCTAAAGCGTTCAAAGTTTATGTCAGGCTATAGAAGACGCTCGACCTCAATTGAAAATTGATGCATTTAAAATTAAACAATTTTAAATTGAGACATTTAAAATTAAAATTTTTAAAATGCATCGAAGGCTTAAATCGGTCAAATTAACTGATTGAACAATAAAAAAATGTGTTTCAAGCTTTCGAAATCGAGCAATTACTCAACCTTACAGTGTCCAAATTCAAGCCATCAAATCCGAAACATTTTACATCATTTAAAACAGCTCGAAATTCAACTATTTTCAAAATAAATTTTATAACCAACAATAAGTGAATTTAAAGGAGGAAGGTCAATAAGGGCTGTTTTTGGGCCTAGAATCGGAAAAATATATATACTTAAAAAAAAAATAAAAAGTGAAAAAGTTTTAAACCAGTTTTCGCTCAAATTATCAGCTTAATAGAAATTTTTCGACGCAAAACCATTCCACTTAAATATTTTGTTTTTTGAGATAAAAATCAAAACCCTTTTACAGTTTTCAATTTTTATCTTCTCGAAAAATAATCATTTAATTGGAATGATTTAGCCGTCAAAAATTAATTAAAAAATTAAGACTTGAGGGCTTACTGGGTCAAATCTTATTGAGTTTTTGTTTCCACAAAAAAATACATATTTTCTTATTATACGGTCAAACACATACTTACCAGCCTCCTTTGAAAGATTTACATTTGAATACGAAAAATTAAAATAACCTTGTAAAACAGAATAATTAATAATAATGGCGTTCAAAATGTACAAATTTCACACTGAAGAAATTTCTCACTATGAAAATTAAACAAATTTAAAATGGAAGTTTTAATAAAAGAGAAATTCCAAACTGAAAGTCTTTCAAGATTGGCCGATATCAAAGTTGAAAATGTATAAAATTGAAGAATTTATTAATTGAAATATTTATCACGGCTAAATACAAAATGAAGCTTTTAAAAATGAATAATTTTAAGGTACACTGAGTTATATTGAAAAATAAACGTATTTAAGATGTGGCTTTCAAAATTGAACTACTTAAAGTATCTCACTTTAAAAATTTTGAAACAGATATAATTTAAAGCATTATAAAGTAAATTTGAAATTGGAGGTACTCATAGTCAAACAGTTCGCAAATTTTTAACATTCTGAATTAAGCAATTTGAAATACCATGCAAAAATTGCTTACAATAGGGGGGGTGGGGGGTCAAAAATACGGAAAATTATGCTTACGCAATACTTGGGCTAAACTATTTTGTATGCAGGACGAGTTTTTTTTCTAAACTTGAATATTTTTATTTTACTTCTGAATTATACGTAAGATATTAAAAAAGAGTAATGGATCTTTTTTGTATACATTTTTTAAAGTAACAATCCTTTGTTTTAAAGATCTTTTTGTATATACTATTAGATTAAAAATTCGATTTATAACAAAAAATTGACAGATGATAGATATTTTGTTAATTTAGAACTTTTTCAAATTTTTCTGTGGATATCCAAAGAGAAGGGTAAATATGATTAAACGAAAAAAGACAAGTGGAATGTCTTTAAAAAAATATGAAAATATTAGAGGTATACAAAAAAGTAGCCCTTATTTGAAAATTACGTGTCAACTCTTTGAAAAATGTTTGTCCTCGAAATGAAAAATGCACCTGACCTAATTTTCTCTTTTAAGAAACAAAATATTTTGCAGTCGAAAGACTATGACTTGAAGAGGAATCTGCAGGGGGTCTATATTGTAGGATATTCAAATTGTATACAAAATGTTTAAAATGATATTACAAATAAATGTTTTAAAAGTATTGGCGAATATGATCATAGAGAGTCTTGATTATTATTTTGTTTTTGCCGTGTGACATAGAATGCAGAACAATATATCAATTATTATTTCGATTATAGTGCAGCTCTAAATGGAACTGACGAATGAACAATGACTTTAATCACCCTTGTAATTGTCGATTTCGCAGTCTGTCACTCACAACTTTTTCTTTTAGAATCAGATATTATACATGATCATTGTTCACGTCAAATAAAAAAAAAACAAGACAAAAAAACATTAACATCATATTATTTAAAAAAAACAATGTTTCACTTATGGGACAGAAATTATTGTCATTATCATGTGCTATATCTCTATCCTTGACTTTAAGAAACTATTGAATAATATTAACTCCCACACGGAGAAACGTTTTTTGTAAAATTTTATATTATAACATTTATTTTTACAATAAGATAGTGTCAAGCCAGGAAAAAGCATCACTAATGCAAAAATTACTACTGTGAATATTAAATTGTGAAGTTGATATGGAAAAAGTATTTCATTTTGTGAAAATATTACCATTATTTCTACTATATCCTAGCTTGCCATCGAACTATTGTAAAAATAAATATTGTAATACAAAATTTAGCAGCCAATAGCTTTTCCGTGCGGAGGCACTGTTCTCTTCTAATTAGATCCACGAAATATTAGAGGATTCGTATATCTTTTTTAATATGCATGTACATTGTACCTAGCACATATAGAAACTTAATTAAATAATTGCGCATAATTTTATATTGTGCAACTCTAAAAAAAACATCAAACGTTATCTTCTACAATTTTTTCGTTTCTCTGTTGCTATGATTATGCAATATATATTTTAACAAATATTAGTAATTTATTTCAAGTAAAAGCTAACTTCCTATTCTTAAAATACATTTGTAATTCCGAGCACAATCTTCTTTTGATGATATGGTAATTATTTGCAGTCGTTGCTTTTGTTGCGTAAATACAAGGAAATTAAATGAAACTCGTGATTTGAATTGTGGATTTTGAGTACAAAGGAATTTTTCACGGTAAACTAAATTTAAATTTATTACAAAAAAGTGCAAAATAAAATGTTTTAAATAAGAAGAACTTTCTCCGTGGAGTCTTATTTTATTTTGGGGCTTTTTCCATTTATTTTAAAAGGAATTTCAGTCAAAATCATAAAATTAAATCCTATTTTATTTTAGGGCTTTTTCCATTTATTTTAAAAGGAATTTCAGTCAAAATCATAAAATAAAGGCCGTGGCTACATTCACCGAAATTTTGGTACGAATAGACACTACTTAAAATAAATCATTACACACATTTTTGCAAGTCCCTATCGAGTAGCCAAAAATATTCTCATTATTATCAGGTAATCATCCAGAACAATAAGAAATTTCCAAGCTTTATAACTTGAAAAAAAATTAATTCCGCAATTTATGCATGACTAGAAACTAAGTTTGAAAATACTCGAAATTCGTGAATTTTACTCCAAAAAGTAACGTGAATCCAATTAAATAATAATTTATTCATTTTTTCCGTACCTCGATTGCGGTTTTAGTATAATACAAACTTTACATATTCATACATTCTCAGTTCCATTTTATGATTGTGAATCTAATTATCTAATACACAAAATTAAGTTGGTGTTGACTTCTTTTACTATAGAATTTATGTTCCGAATAACGGATACACATGAATTGATGATTTTTCTACCACAAATGTTTCTTTTTCTCTAAAAGAATGTTCACTTCATAAGAAATATCGAAATTCCTATCAGATCCAGAAGATATCGAAGAGGGCATTATTTTCAATATCATATAAAGTTTTTACTCTTTAACGTAAAATCACTTGTTTCACAAATCTACACCCCACAGTAATTTTTTTTCTAATTTTTATCAAATATACAAATAATCCTAATTCCCTCTCGAAGGCTTTACGATCTTCTGAAAAAACTCTTTTATTACAACTAGAGGTATGAAGTCCTTTGTTCAAATTTTCAATAAAACTTTGAACGCATTTGAAAAATCGGATTTTTCTACTTCGAAAAATCCGATATTCCAAGCGCGTTCTAATTTTGTTGAAAATTCGAACAAACAACCGCATACTTCTAATTGCAACCCATTGAAAATAATTTCTTACGATTCCTGTAAATAAATCCTGTTCACCGACAAACTCATTCCCTACATTTCATGAACTCATATGGAGTAATACATTTTTCTGGAAAAAGCGATCACTGATGCAACGATAAGTGGCCGTTAATGGCATGAACTTTCTCAGGTTCTCCACGTGCTCGCACGGTGCATAGAAAGGGATAGTGGTCCCGGCATTTGAGGAAAAAAGAAAGGATTAAATGAAGAATTAAAAGTGGATCAATGATCCATGGATCACTTACAAGGAGAATATGGGATCCTCCTAGATTCACTGGCCGAAAAACGTCACGCGTCAAAAGACCGAACACGCTTTTTTCTGAAAGGTGGATTTCACTGCTCGACTCGACACGATCGGATGGTGAGCCCGTTGCAGACTGAGCATGACATGGCCAACATAATGTGGCCCAACGTCCACTGGA
This sequence comes from Andricus coriarius, assembly GCA_932066315.1. Taxonomy (NCBI): domain Eukaryota; kingdom Metazoa; phylum Arthropoda; class Insecta; order Hymenoptera; family Cynipidae; genus Andricus; species Andricus coriarius. The sequence goes on along the minus strand of CAKNWT010097688.1, from coordinate 7,965 downwards.
CATTCATCGGTAGCCGATTCAGGACCGTATGGCCTATGGTCCCATTTGGGACCCAATAACGGAGACCAGCAAATTTATTCTTTAAGTCGTTGATGGCATTTATACAACACAACGCCTAGAAACAACGATGTGGATTTTGGTTCAAAATGAACAGGATTTTGAGGTCCTTTAAGCTGGCATGAAAACATTGCAAAAATTAACTAACAACTTATAGGGAATTAAGGGCTCATTTAGGTTCCTATGGCTCAGTTGAGTGTTCGAAATTTAAAAAAAAACCTGTTGTGGTCATGTTAGCTTGACGTTAAACTAGCAACCCCACACATAGAATAAAAAACAACCTAAGCAATATGTCTTTGCACCATAATTTAGGGCTCGAATTGTTCCGAATTTAAAAAAAAAACGGTTCCGAAATCGGTTGTTGTCGAGTTCTTCGAAGGTCAGTCTTTCAACCGGATACACACGAATTGATGATTTTTCTACCACAAATGTTTCTTTTTCTCTAAAAGAATTTTCACTTCATAAGAAATATCGAAATTCCTATCAGTTCCAGAAGATATCGAAGAGGGCATTATTTTCAATATCATATAAAGTTTTTACTCTTTAACGTAAAATCACTTGTTTCACAAATCTACACCCCACAGTAATTTTTTTCTAATTTTTATCAAATTTGCAAATAATCTTAATTCCCTCTCGAAGGCTTTTTTGTATCCGGATGTATTAAATAAATATTTTGAGGTCAGCATGGCGGGATAGGGAATGAGTAAGTTAATAGGAAAATACGGGAAGTGTTCAAGTTTTTCATTATTTAGTAGGTGCGTAGCCGCAAGACGTGGTTCTCATAATATGGGATACCTGTGGTTCGCATTACATCTCCTGCTCTGGCTGGGCGCACACTCTGCGCTGGAGAAACTCGCTATAAATGAGATTGCGACTATTGCAAAAATTAAATTACAGTACATTTTTGTCAGAGTTTTACTTCGGAAACATAAAATACAGATTTTATTAAGAATAATACTTGATTTTGCAGTTTATAGCGATTTCCTGGGGTTTCTTATATTATGAGAATAGGTTGTCCAGTTTGCAAAACGCAATTTTTTAAGATTTTTTGAATTTGCGTGAAAAATAAAAATTCACGAAAATTTCACGTTTCAGCATTTTTTTAAAAACTTGATTCCCTTTTAAGTTACCTATATTACTTTTAAATTCGCCCATAAAATTCCGGCAATGACACGAACCAAAGTTGGTATCTCATATTTGGGTATTATCATCTAATAATAAAGGGGAGGAACCAACCTAAAATATTAAGCGCATTTGTTTCTTAAAGGGATTGTATTTCGAAAAAATAAATCGCCTGCGTACGAAATTTAAAAACGACCGTTATAACCATGTTACTCCATGAAATATAATTTAAAGTTTTAGAAGATTTTATAAATACACCTGCCCGTAGTTCTTATTTAGCCTTCTGTGACTGTGCCTACCGAAAAAGCATGTATTTAGTAATTTTTAGCAAATATTTTTTTTCATAACGGTCGACCATAATGAATATAAAAAAAAAACGTATTTTAACGTGGTGTTGCTAATTCACAAATCTCTAGTGACGTCAAAGAAGAAAAATGCGTCATATTCTTGGTACAAATTCAAATAATAATAATGATTGGCCCAGAGGTTAACTTTTTTCAACGATGAATCGTTCTGGAAATATAAATTGATTCTGCTCAGGGAAAAGCAATAAGAAAATAAAAACTTAACCAATACTTTATTTCCTTTTAGAATTTTATTTTCATTTTAAAATTATTGTTCACCAACAGTCAAATGTTTTTAAATAAAAATAAATTTATTTAATATTTGTATTTTTCGTCCGTCCAATTGCAGAATATGATTAATAAGTACCTTTATCTAATATAGTAAAATTTCCAATGTTCTAACTACAAAAATTGTATCATTTATATATTTTTACTGGAAAAATGAAAGGTTCCAGTCGTATGCCCATAAAAGAATCAGAAAACTAGAAAGCAATTAATTAATATTAAATTAATTAGTTTATGATGTAAAAACGTTCCAAATACTTATTATACGTATAAATATGTGTTTCTGGCAAGTTGATGACGTCGTGATGACGTCTCTGTCACCCAGAATTCTCCCACCCACGGGTCCAATAGTCCCAGAAATTCCCAGATACCAAATTGCAAGATCATCGTCCTCGTGGCTCGTTCTTAGCATTGGACATGTTTCATTAGCACAGATTTTGGAATCTTTTTTAATACCCACAAAACGACTCTCAAAACAGCTTCGAAAAAAATAGTATTCACCAGTCCGTACTATTCGAGTAAACAGGGTTAATTCTAAAGTCCATTGAGTACCAATTATATACACTCTTATTAGAATTTAATATAGGTTTCAAAAACTACTTTCACTTTTTCTATATAAAAGGATACAAAATCATTATATGAACTACTAGTCCATATAGTCTGGTCTATAATGGAACGTTAAATACAGAAACAGCAAAGTATCGTTTTTTCGTAATGAGTGCTAAATAAAGTCTGTCCCTAACTAGTTAGTATTGAGAAACGATCAAGTCAAAGCTACATTATATTTATATTTATAAGCAGAGAAAGCGTCCTTAAATAGAATTCCCAAGTGAGAAAATGCAGTAATTCTGCAAAATTTCGATAAAAGGACAGTAGAAGTCCTTTTCAAATATAAGAATACAAATTTTAATTGTTTTATACAAAATTGTCGCAGATAAGAAAAAAGTAAGAAAAAAAAATTCTACTTACGTCACTGCCTTGCCTTCGTTTAATAGAAATTGTACCGAATTTTATTGACGTAATATTCTCACAGATTTCGACTCAAATAAAACTTTTTAATTCCGATGAAAGTTATGTTTGACTTTTACGTACTTTATCTATGCAAGCCGTCCTTTAGCGCCTTCAATCATTATCATTCTTGATTATTCTTGACTATAAAAAAGTTAGAAAAATCTATATGGGGCCATCCATAAATTACGTAACACATTTTTTTCCAATTTTTTACCCCTACCTACTTACTACCTGACACACCCGAATTACCAAATAATTAAAAGTCATTAAAGTTAAAAAGAAGAAAATTATAGGAATTATACGCTCCTCGAAAATTAAACCGTACAAAAAGCTGTCTCATCTAGTAGAAAAATATTCATTAAAAATTTAATTTTTCACCATTCGTTTAAATTACTAGTACATATTTCTAACTATTTAATATTGGATATGCATTTCTATAGATTGTTCGATAAGTTAATCGTGACTGAATTAACATAACCTAAACATTTTCAAGAACAATTGCGATCATGATAAACGCTTATATTTTTTGTTCAAATCAATTATTAAATCACCTAAGTTTATATTTTTAACAACAATTTAGAAGATCGAAGCACTTTTACTAAAGCTTTTAGTTATTTTTACTTCCTGTTTAATCCATCGTCAAATCAAGAAAAATTGATAATTAAAACTAAGGGCTTATTTAACAAAAAGTGCAAAGCCCAATAAACTTAAATAAAATTGTATGATTTTGGGGGCGGTATTAATTTTAAAAATGGTGAAAAAACTTTGCTTTTATGGATATTTTTTTAATGACCCGAAAATGTTTTTCATTATTTCAAATATTTGGAAATATTTTCAAATATTTTAAAATCTCTTCAAATTATTCTTTTGAATTATTCCTTAAAATTCTGTGAAGTGATATGAAATCTGATGATATCCCATCAAATTCCTTGACATATTTTTACTCTTCTTTGAAATTTCTCGGAAACCTATAAAATACCCTCAAAGATTTAAAATTCTTTGAAACCTTTAAAAATGTTTAAAATCTTTAGAAATACCTTGACATATTTTAAAATTTCTTCAAATATTCGAAATCCTTTTAAATTTCTTGTGAATAACTTTTTTGAATTATTTGTGATCCTGGAAAATTTATTAGGATACCTTATTGAGAGTCTTTAAAATCCCATAAAATTATTGAAATCTTTAGGTATCTTATAAAATCCCTTGAAATTAATTGAGAATCCTTTAGAATCTTTTAAAATATCCTAAAACCTTATCGGTCCCATAAAATCCTTCTAAATCTTCCGAAATTCCTTAAAACCGCATGCATTTTTTTCAATCCCTTACAATTTTAAATAAAGTCCTATAAAAAAAACTAATAATACCTCTGGATTTTTCTCGGCAATATCTCTAGTTTTTTTTCACTTTGCCAAAAAAATGATTTTTCAAACAATTACATTGTTACAAAGCATTGTGCTGCCATTATAAAAAAAAGTATTAATTGGAAAAAAATTTAAAGCACATTAGCAGATTTCTTACTGAAAGATCTCCAGCTGTTTTTCAAATTATTGCGATAAACAAATTACTCAAACAATAGGGTTGTTTCCAAAGTCAGATATCACTTTTCCAATGAATGGATCTTATAGTTTATAAAATTCTTATTTTGAAAACGCCCATTAAATATTTTTTACGTATTGTTTACTATTTTTTATTTAATGTTGAAATATGAATTTTCTATCACGATGTCGATTGGAGGGCCCCTCTGACGTCGAAAATAGAAGTCGCAAAATATTGTTTAAAAAAATGTCAAAGGAGGGTTTCGTAAAAGCCGCAATAGCAGAAATCTCCCGAAAATAGATGTATTTATGGAATCGGAGTATTTTAAGAGTGATTGTGAAAATGAAGCGGTTAGGTGGCCTAACCTCTTTATCATAAGTTTCGTTATTTTCCATCTTTCAATCAAAGCCACATCGTCACATTGATAATTATGAGGACCTTTGAGTCACGTGACACCAACTTGAATAAGCGTTTTCCCGCCTTCAATTTTTAATAATTTTTTTCTGTTGATCGACTCAACAGAAAAAAAATTTAGAAGGCACATTGAGTTTAGATTAAAATTATGTATTAAAAATGTTATTTGATCTAAAATAGCGAAACAATCCTATTAGGAAAAAACTAGAAGTTTTAGACAGAATTCTCTTATATTTGTTTTAGATTGTATATTAATTTTTAAATTACCGTTATCAGCAATGATCGCTTGGACTGGATGAGTCACTCCATTAAAAAATAGTCCAACAACGCGTCCATTTCGGTGCACTAGTTGAGGAGGTTGCCAATTACGACGTGGCGGCATTGGACTTGACTCTGTAAGAACAAACACATATATTATTTGTTAACGTATTTTTTCCAAGAATGCTAAAATTTTTTTATTTCTCTCTGATGACAAATTTTTGGATATAACTGGTTATCTCGAATATTTTGCCTCCAAATGTTAGAGACATATTTCGACAACTCTCATTCAGAAAATATAATGAGGGTGTCTGGAAAGAGGATTGATAGCCCACGACGGGGGCTGGGGAAGACAAATTTTTTCACAAGAGAGGTGGAGGAGCACTGTAAAATAAATGTATTATTTCAGTGTTTGTTTCAGGGATAACAATAAGACTCAGAAAAAATAGTCTCGAGTGGTACTAAAATGATACCACTGGTGGGAACCCAGACTTATTTGTTTTACATTGAAAATAACAGCATAAAGTTATTATATTCAAAAACAGGACACGAAAAAAATGATACCATTAAAAAAGAGATCTCTACTTTTTACAGTGGGTGGTTGAGAAGTTGTAAAAAATTGTCCACGTGGTATATAGATAGCCCCTTCCGTCTCGGTACTTAAAACTTTTGCCTTCTTTGTTTTCGAACCTTTAGAACTAAATCTTTTGCCACCCAGCGAACCAAACATTTTACGAAATTACACTACACTTTGGTTCGAGACTTCACTGTGAGCATTTGTTCTGTTTTGCGGATTTGAAGACCTCCTCTAGAAAACACTTAAATTACTTTGTTTCAATGAAAATAAAGTGAACAAAACAAGGCTGGGTTTAAATTTGTTTGGTAAGAAATGATTTTATAAAAATTAATAAGACACTTTATTCGGTAAATAAATTTTTACGCAGCAAGGTAAAATTCGTGCAATGATAGTAACGTATGTTTCAACTGTTTCAAAGTTGGTATATGTCATGTTCGAACAAAAGTTATATCACGTGCGCTAATAGCACTCGCCAATATTAGATACATTTTTCCCGAAAAGCGGTTTTTCAGAGTACCAACTTCAAAAATGCCCCAGCGACTCGTTTTTCAATCTAAGACGTTCGTCTTGGGCTTAAAATGCCGGGAATTTAAACAGATATATGACCGCATACCTAACTTCATAATGATCATGAGGGCACTTTTCATGCGGACGCCCTTATATATACAAAATATGCTTTACCAAAAGACTGTGGCTTGTATAAGGGTATAACATAATCACACCATAAACACTATAAAACTATCTGTGCCTTATATAAGCTGAGGCTTAATAATACACCTAGCTTTTTAGGACGCTTCGCGAAAATCTTGCAAACTTATATTGCGGAGCTCCCAAAATTGAAGATATATTAATATATGATTGATTTGATAAAATTATTTTCTACTTACGAACAGGATTAAGAAATATTGTATAAGTTAAGAGCAGAGAACAAATAGAAATCCTCATTTCTGCTAGAGACAGATAACTGATTTTTAAAGAATTTCTTGAGCTGCACCTGATAAGATGTTCAGTATGTTTTACTTATATATGTATATACTAGCCATAAACTCATTATTGACAAAAAGGATTATTTACGCGGTCGTTGAGACAACAAAGTGTTGCGTAACACAGAAAATTGTTTTGGTGAAATTTGTTGGATCGAAGGAAAAAATAAGCATCAAATAGATTTTGATGTACTTTCCCCTGTAAACCCCCATTCGAATCAACGACGCACATCTCTAGACCTCTCCTTGTTAGTAAGAAAGTACACCAGAAGTCAACGGTGATCGCTTTTATGTATTTTTATAAACCAACTTAATAAATAAACATATTATATAGAACTGATACAGGATTAAATATTTTTACTACATTAAAAATAATTGTTAAATACTGCACAATGTTATTTGATATTACAGAAATTGTTAAACGACCAATTGCATTTCAAATCAGGCATAGAGGTCCAGCTTAGGATGTAACAATAATTTGGTATTTGGATATATCATTCTATGGTGGAATTAAAGGAACGCGTATTTTACCGTTATAACCAATTTTTTTTTTAATTTGTTACAATCATTCGAAGATCACCTAGGAATTATCAGAAATTGACAAATTGGCAGCTGTTTTTCTAAAATTCTTGAAAGTGGATTTTCTCAAAAACCTAACTTTTTAATTAATTATTTTTTTAGAAAGAGATGGTAATATGTTCTACATTTTCCTCACTTTCGTTCTTGGAAAACCACTGCTTCCCATTAAAATTCTTTGTTGGAAAAATTAAATTTTTTAATTTTTCTCGGAACCCGTTTGGAAAAATTTCGTGGCAGTCTTGAATCATGCTAAAGCCAGTACAGTTTTTTTCAAGGCTGCCTATTCACGCAATACTAGCCTGGCGCTACACTGACGCCGTTTAGTTTTGCTACGTGTTTGATGCAAACCTTTCTGCTGTCTAGTCCCAGTCTTGCCGCTATCTAGGAGTTCGCCACGACTTTGAATATAATGAAGACTGTCCAGATTTTGGATAGTTTCGAGACAGAATCACGGTTTGGACTTGAACAAAAATTAAAGAAGTGAATTCAGAAAATAATATATTTGGAATAAACGATTTACAAAATTACAATACATCTACATTATTAAATATTTGAGATAATAAACCATCATTCTTGAAGGTGATTGAAATTTCAATTTACGAACTGTATTCTTCACAACGATTTTTTCAAAGAATATTTGAAAACATTTTCTTTCAATTGAATTATGCCAGGTGTTTTTTTAACATGAGACATCGAAATATGTGAAAAAATACGCTTCCTACGACAAAATATCCGTAAGAAAAACTTTTTATTTTCGAGGCAAAGAAGCGACTTAAAAAATAATTTAACCCCCCCCCCC
>CAKNWT010097598.1:0-17207 GCA_932066315.1 Andricus coriarius | reverse complement strand
CAGGAACATTTTTGTTGTTGCGGTTGAGTACCTTATGAAAATACTTGTTTATATAAATTGTATATAACAATTGGCTTGAATCTTAAACTGATTATTTATGTTCCTGAAGTGTATCTATAATATTTCTGATGAATAGCGACTTCTCTTCATCTTTTCTTCGGCGAAAACAAATAATATTCGTCAAATATCCAATTTTGACGCTCTTCTTGTTTAAATAATAAATTCCACAGAGTGAAATTTCAAAATCAGGCCTAAAGTTGTTCTGCAGGATGTAATTCTGAGCGTTTTATGAACAGTAAATTCCCTTCAACTGCCCAAAGCACAGCTTCCTCGGCGACGTTGAAACATGGGTGTCTTCGTCAGTGAATGGACGTCTTCCCACGATTTAAGAGAGTTATAGGTATCAAAAAAACACATTCCTCGAGGAACTTAAGGCCAGGGTGAATCCGTCAGCTATTCAACGTCTTATCAAGACTTCCAGAAGCGCCACGTGTCTAAAACACATTATCTGCAAGGAACATAAGTTTCGGATTGTGAAATTGAGCACCCAGATATGATTTTGGCACCTAGTGGTTTTGTAAATTGGGAAGTGACGTCAAGTCACTGTTAAAGCTATCCCGGTGCTGAATTTTATTATCCTACATTCAAATTCTCGAGGAAGATGTGTTTAAAACATCAGGAGCACCCGCAAGTGATGAAATGTCATGGAAAGACGTTGATTTACTGACTGAGTCCATCAGGTTCAAACTATTTCGAGGAAGATCTGCTTTGGCCATGTGATGTTTCTCGAAGTCGCAATGTGACGTTGAAAGCTATCCGGTTTTAGACACCTAGAGCGCTGGAAGTCGTGACAAACCGTCGAACTATTGACGCATACATCCGGGGCTCAAATTCCGCGAGAAAGGCTTGTTTCATCAAAAATGTGGCTCGAAGACTACCCACGACTTTCGAGAGCTCCACGATCGCACAGTGGAGCAAAATGACGAAAAAATGTTCAAAATATATTCCGGCTATATTGTTTACTTTCTTTATACACAAAGTTGGCAAGAAGTCGTAAAATTTAGAAATTGTTACTATGATAACACGCAATTAATTCGAAATGATTGGCATTAGTGTTCAGTCAATAAATAAACATTCATGAAACAAAACCTGATAGTTTATTATAAAATAATACATTTTTATTAACAATTGTATTGTTATAAACAATGGTAGGTAATTTTTGTGTGATTTTGGATATTTATTAAGCGATTTTCGTTTTTAATCCAATATAAAGTAACATAAAAACATATTTAGATAAAACGGAATATATTTCTTATGGTTATAAACAAATTTTATGAACAAATGAGCAGTATGAGCAATTTTTGCGTGTTTGAGGTACTTTCTTTTTAAATGTGCTTTGTTTGACCTGACAGTGATGTTTTAATAAACTATATTATCATTTTATAACAATTTTGTGATTGTTATGAACAAATTTTATGAGCAAATGCACAGTTTGAGCAATTTTTTAGTGTTTGAGGTACTTTTTTTTAAACGTGCTTTGTTGGGCTTACCAATATTACATTAATACAGTTTGGTTTTATTATGAGATAAATATCAAAAGGATCTTCGTTTTCTTGACCTAATAGTTCCTGAGCTTTTGGGTCTAGTTTCGACCCTGATTTTGTTGCGAGATTTCTTTCACTAGCTATGACTGGATCAGATAAGATAAACAATTCGTGAGTCTTTATGCACTGACGATGGCATGTAAAACCATTTGTAATGTTTAACATACAGTTTAGCAGTCTTTAAACAATACAAGTCATACTTACCTCGATAGACATCCTTTCCAACATTTAAAACCTGAAGTATGATACTAAAATTCTTTATAAGCTGGAGATTGATGCGTGTGATTTTTGCTGTCAACTCTGGACCTTGAAAAAATCTGCGCGAAGTGTTTCCATCATTGGATGTGCCCCTGCCTTGCTTCGAACGATCAACACTTAACCCCATTTTTTCTCTAAACTTTTCTTGAATAGCCTTCTTTCCTTCAGCCATCAGATTTTTTTCTTTACCCTTTAGACTTGTCCAGCTTTTTTTGAAATCTTCACGATAGGCTATATGCAGAAGACACTCCATAAAGCGTATACGTGCGTGGAGTGGAGAAATTTCAAATTCATAATTTTCTGGCTGCACAGGTCTTTTCTGAAAATTTATTTAATCGTTCATTTCTGAAGGATTTGCTTTGCCATAAAGCAGGATGCTGGTAACAGTGCAGCAATTACTTTTTTTATTGAATTGACTTCAAATCTAGTTTTATCGGCTGTTTCCTGTGCGTATTCGAACATTAAGGGACGACAATACCTGACAGAACCTGGCCTAGAATTGTTCCAAAGTACCGAAGACTCGAAAGAAAATGTTGCAAAGATTATTCGAGCGGAGATTGAAGGTCTAAGCATAAGGGTACGATAGATACCATCAATAAGCTTTCATCGCATATGCCGTCTACATCGAATTTTTGTTTATATTGACTCTGACTAGAGGCTACATCACAACCCCACTTGGTTATCATCCTTAAATGAACTACATTTCTAGGGGTGATAATAGAATTAGTTAAAGACATAATTTCAGGAATTTGAAGCAAACGTGATGCTCTATGATACAACAAAGCTTTTAAATCAATTGTAACCCGTTTTTCCGTAACATGTTTGGCTGATTCTGGAGAACAGCATTCTTGTCTTCCTGTAGAGAGTTCTTTGTACGGTTTCAATATGTCCACATTCTTTATCTTCATTTGCAGACGAATACACTTAAATTGATGTAAGGAAAGTATTTAGTATTTGTAAATTTAATTTTTAATTTGTATTGTGACCGCAAATGGAATAGCTATCACTGAAATGAACTCAAACTCAGAAAAGAATGTTAATATTGATACACTGTTAATTAACTCAATCACATAACATAAATTTTATTGTGAAACAGCGTCTTCACAATACATAGTTTATGAATCTTTTTCACTCAATTCAATTATATCACTCAATTCAATATCAACTCAATTGGCCGCAACATACCGCCCACTGCAGTTAATTATAACCAATCTAACATAATATTTGTATTGTTAGAAAATGACCTGGGGTCAAGGACACGACATTGTCAGGATCAGAATCAGACTCAACATTTATAGACCAAGAATTCAAGCAGGCTTCTATTTGGCATAAAAACGTAGTAAGCTCTTCGAAAGTTAGCTTTTCATCACCAACTGAACGTCTGAGATGATGCTTAGTAGTTTGGACTCCAGCTTCCCAGAGACCTTTGCAGTGAGGAGCCCCTGGGGGGATCATCTTCCAGACAAGACCGTCTACTGCAAAATAATTACATACATTTGGATCGGTAGTTATGATTTTTAAGTTTTTACGCGATTCGCGATCAGCTCCCTGAAAATTAGTGCCATTATCACTATAAATAGTTTTAGGAAGTCCGCGTCGACCGATAAGGCATTTCAATGATCCAATAAATGCATCCGATGTATAATCAGATACAAGCTCAAGCTGTATCGCGCGAGTTGCAAAGCAGACAAATATGCTGATATAGGATTTGCAGAATCTACTTCCTCTGTGTCTTAATCTAAGAACGTCAACAGGCCCGGTATTGTCTACGCCACAATGAGTAAATGGTCTTGATGGCGTTACCCTACTGGAAGGTAAACTTCCCGTCAACTGAATCGGGATTGCAGCTCGGTTTCTTGCATAAGAAACACAATTACGAATACGTTTTCTAACCAGAGACCGTAATTTAATTATTCAAAATTCTTGTCTGAGTACTCGAGTCATTAATTGAGCTCCACCATGTAAAGTCCGGAGATGCGCATGTCGAACAATGAGCAATACAATGGGATGACTTACAAGTATAACGGGGTGTTTTCCTCATAAGAGAGTGCAGAACATTTTTTGCGACCTCCAAGTCTTATAAGATTATTATTATCCAAGAATGTAGTTAATTTTCTTAATAGACTTAACTTTGAAATGTCCCGTTTAATTTGTAAGTTTTGGCGTTCATCATAAAACGCCGCAACTTGAACTACGCGTAACCAACTAATTTTAGTTTCCATATAATAATCGGGTTCTTCTTCAAATAATGTATACTTTTTTGGAAGATCTTGACTAAATCTCTTAAGATTCTTATTTTTCGTCATTGCAGATTTCAGTTTAGACTGAAGAATATAGAAAAATCCATAAATGTTTATTGTAACCCGTAAAAATTTAGGCCAACTTGAAAATTTTTCAAAGAGATTCAAATCTGATGATGGTTTGGTTATTAAGTGCGTATCATGTCAAGGATGGCAACGGGTTGTTCGGAAATCTCCTTTTCAGGATTTGGTTTAATATAAGTTTTGATCCACAAACAGCGGGATTATCTAGAGATGGGACTTGTCGCCATAAAACATTAGGAATACGAGTGATAATTTCACTCACTCTATTGGCGATAAAGGTGGGCCATCGTGAAGGAGTTTTTTGCAACCACCCGAGTACATCTAAAAAATCTGACGAGGCATAGATTGGGATTGAATTCCATTTTAGGGCTTCGAGAATATATTGGATTAACTTTACGAGAAGTACGGCTGCACATGGTTCCAATTTTGATATAGAAATGGACTTTGATGGTGCGATCTTTGACTTTCCCATCATCAAAGTGATACACGTTCTATCGGGATATACAACTCTCAGATAAACGGAAGCTGCGTAAGCCAATCGAGATGCATCTGAGAACCCGTGAATCTAATATTCACATTGGGTTGGACAAACTTGCATCCTACGCGGAATAAAAAGATTTTGAAGTGTAACCAGCTCAGAACAATAATCACGCCAACAGGTTTCAAGGTCTCCCGGTAATTTCTGATCTCAATCAGATCCACATAGCCAGAGTTCTTATATTAATATTTTTTCTGTAATTATAATTGGTGTTAAAAATCCCAATGAATCATACATTAGTGCAATTGTTGATAAAACAGATCTCTTAGTATTTCTTTCAGTCGAAGGAATATCTACGCGAATTTGAAAACAGTCAGACACTGGATTCCACGAGAATCCTAATACTTGAATAGACTTTGCGTGATCTAAATCCGATAGAACGATTTCGTTACGTTCATTTGGTATAGTTAGTATGAGTCGATAATTACTAGCCCATTTATCCAAAGCAAGACCACCTCGAGACAAAATCTGTATTAACTGAATTTGTCTATATAATAAGAATAAGAGGCTCCTCTTTTCTACGGAAAAGTATTCACTGATAGTCAACGTCACGAGGGTCGACTAAGATTTGTCTGTATATTTTAGAAGTGTCAGCGCACATCGCGATCATGTATAAACGCCATCTCAATAAGATAAACGGTAATTCAATTTGAAGTTTGGGGCCGAATAGTATGTGAGAATCCAGGGAGTCACATTGCTAGTGAGAGTCGACGCGTTAAAAACAACACTTAAGCGTGTTGTTGTAGACGATTCTTTTATTATTGTATGGTGAGGTATGAAAACAAATTGTTTAATCTTAAAATCACATTCAAACGCAGGCTCCATGTGACCTAAATCGAGATATTCTTTCATAAATGATAAATATAACTTTTTATGTTCAGGTTGAGCCAACAATTTTCTTTTCGTAATAATAAAACTGTTTAGCAGTTCTGTAATCTGACCATCCTATATTTATAGGTGGTCAATCCTTAAATGGAAAGCGCACAATGTACCTTCCTTCTGAATTACGTGAATGAGTCTCTTGAAAATGATTTTCACATTTTTGTTCATCCTCCGTTAAATGACGTTTAATGGGGATTTCTTCACGTTCCCAAAAACGCGACAAATTTTCTGAAATATCACGTATATCGTGACAACGGTGAACTGCAAGCGTGTTTGAGAATGGTATCGACGAGTCAGTATTAGAACCAATCAGAATCCATCCAAAAACAGTTTCATGAGCAATAAGCAATTCGTTAGGCCCTTTGCGTAATCCTCCCAAAATAAGTTCAATGCGCACCTGTGAATAAGGATTAGGATCGGCCAATGTCAGCCCTTGCAAATGAGGCAAAAATCTATCAACTGGTACCGACAAGCAAGATTCATTATAGCCTGAAACCTCCGGACAAGCAAGTGTGTCAATTGTCATTTTAAACTGAGGGTCGATAAGCGATTTGATTACAAAGGAAGCAGCTGAATGTGAGGTTACAAATGTTTTAGCTCCCACTCCTCCAACAGTTGCGTGGATTTTACGTTGTGTTAAGTGTAGTTCTTTAACAAGAGATTCAGAAATAAAGGTTCCTTGGGAACAATCTTCAATAAGAGCTCGTACTATTTTACTTTGACCTTTAGAATTTCTCGCTCTAACATAACAACTGCCTAACAACACACCAGTAGCGCAAGATGCCGAATTGCTGGATAATACATTATTTGCAGGTGTGGGTGGAATTATTTGAGATATAGAATTCATACATGAATTGATAGAATTATCAGTTAAAACAACATCTTGTGTTGACAAATCTCGATGTAGTAGTGTATTATGCTTTTGTTTACACTTTTAACATTTGTATTTGTTAGGACGTATTCGCGGAATATCCCCACGTTTTAAACAGTTATAACAACATCTAAATTTAGTTGCAATCTCAAAACGTTGCTCGGCTGATTGTTATGTAAATGCATCATGCTGTCCAAGTGCATGATTCTCTTTACAAACTAGGCATTGCGAACTCTCAATTGTTGTATGATGCGATTTAAGGTTTTTGCTCCCAGAATTCTTACTTTCAGTTTTATAATTCTTAGCCGTGAAAGCTTCCAATGCAAAAATTCTATCTTTAAGAAAAGTCTCAAATTCTTAAAAGGTAGGATATTCAGTCTGAGAACCAAGCCGGAGTTCCCAATCTTTACGAGTTTTTTAATCTAATTTTTTAACAAGAACATACACCAAAATATGATCCCAATGTTCGACTGGGAATTCTAAATTATCCAAAGCATTAGTTACTGTAACTTCATCATAAATTCCTTTAAGTTCTACGCTTGATTCTTGAGAAACATTTTTA
Source organism: Andricus coriarius (assembly GCA_932066315.1). Classification (NCBI taxonomy): domain Eukaryota; kingdom Metazoa; phylum Arthropoda; class Insecta; order Hymenoptera; family Cynipidae; genus Andricus; species Andricus coriarius. The sequence goes on along the minus strand of CAKNWT010097598.1, from coordinate 10,168 downwards.
AGTTCAAATAATTCACCAAATAAATTCAATCCAATAATACGCTTATTTTCATAACCATCTATAAGTATTTGCCAAGCTTTAGCATAATTAGCTTCTGTAATTTTAATTGATTTCAACAATTCTGAAGCTTCACCTTCAAGATAAGCTTTAAGACGATGTCGCTTTTCTACATCAGACATTGATTTGTTATTATGAACTAACGATGAATACAAATCTCTAAAACTTGGCCAGTCAGCGTACGAACCTGAGAACTTTGGTAAATTAATCTTGGGCAAATTGGAAGCAGACGAACCTGGCATATGATGAATCGAATTATCCGCATCTGAGTGTGTTGATGTATTAGCAATAGCTGGTTTAAAAAAGCAGTTTAATTACTGAGATAGTCAATAGCCTCCATATATGCTTCTTCAGCGGCGTAAAAGTGCTGATCCTTAAAGTACTCCTCAGAGCTCTTTAACTCTTTCGAAAACATGGGTTCTAACTGTCGATTAAGCTTTTGACAGCTGCTCCAATTATTTTCCAAAATAGAAAAACGTTTTTGAGAAATAGCAAGTGTCATATTTTTCTTGTCAACCTTTTTCGTATTTTCGATCATTTTTTTATATCGAATGCATAAGTTCATGTTGCTCATAAAGCATTTCTTGCAGGTGCAAGGTCTGCTTAGCTGAATCTTCTTCAGTCACCGTGAATTGGATTGTTTTGATTATCTTAATGTATAAATTTGATTTAAATTTGAAAACAAAATAAAGTTTGAAATATTGGAATACACAATACTGTTTGAGTAGGTCTAATAACACGTATTCATTTCAAATAGTCATAATAAGACTTTGTTGTTGATAGAGACAAGAGTTCGAGTTAATTATAGACACCGTATCATGAAATCGATAAAGATGACGCGTGATGTGAAGGTTCATCGTCGAAATTGTGAAGATTGTCACTTGACCACCAAAAGTTTTTATGAATTTTAGGTTTATCACCTAATATTGCAATAAATGCTTATATTCACATCACTGGTATCCATCATTAACGCTGCATTTTTCCTTAGGAAGACAAAGAGCCGCCCACTGTTCACTTTCAGTGTCTAATAGTTAATTTCACTCATAGCTTCGTTATTCGAAAAATCCAGCTCCGAAGGACCAATGTTTAGTCTTTGTAAATTTAATTTTTAATTTGTATTGTAACCGCAAATGAAATAGCTAGCACTGAAATGAACTCAAACTCAGACAGGAATGTTGATATTGATACACTGTCAATGAACTCAATCACATAATATACATTTTATTATAAAACAGCGTCTTCACAATACATAGTTTATGAATCCTTTTTACTCTTGATAATTGTCATAATCCACTTGATTTGAGTTACAGAAAAACCGAGAAATCACGAGTTCTCAGATCGGTAAGGGTGATCATGAGCACGACAAAATCTATCTGACGACTCGCAGACAAGGCAGTTCAAAAAAAGGAAGGGATTCCAATAGGCTACGAGAAATTACGAACATTACCGAAACTTTAAATCAAAATGAGTCAATATATACTAATTATAAAGTTATATCAAATCAATTGGCCGTAACAGAAAGTTTAGCATCTTCTATTAGAGCTAAAATTGCATTAGCAGTAAATGGAATAAGTTCTCCACCTTCCGCTTCCAGTAGATACTTATTTAGCTCGTCAGAATCAGCGCACAGAAGTTCATGGATTTTTTTTGTAATGAAGTATTTCCTAAATATTTCAGGTTTGTCAGAAATGCGACTTGAATTTCTGTTTCTGAGTAGGTTTCTCAAATAGGCGCAATATTCCTCCTCTTATTCGAAATCGAACAATCTTCAAAATCACTTTTCGAACGTCTTCCATATTTTTGGTGCCTAAAATTTACCACAAAGGGAGGAAGCAATCAATTTTGATCCTTTAATTTAAATTTCACTTTGATCAAATTTGTAAAAGGTCTAACACTGATCCCCTAGCCTGACTATATTGGTTATCGATATATCCGACAGGATTTTGTTTTTGACTTCAACGTCACCCATTTTAGGAGTTAACCAAAACAATATCTACTAACGAAAAAATAAAATACAGAACTTAAAGAAAACCTAAAAACTAATTGAAACAGAAAACACAAAAATGGCAGAATTCAATGAACCAGAGACAAAAATAAGAATATTTCTCAAAACACCACGGTTGAAAGCCTGTTAACACGAGTTGCTGAAATCGGCTACTTCAAAAAAAAAAAAAAAACGAAAGCACGTGATAACCAAGGAATAGCAGTTCCAGTCTGAAGTTAGCAGGGGCATGCCACGATTATTATGATTATAGTTCCCAATTCGACTCAGCGGGGAAAATGCGAAACTGCAGCGCTGATCGCCTTTCGCCCAATTATCTTGTTTAAATTTAAATCTTTAAATCAAAAATATCAGAATTCATTAAATTTTTCCATTATATTCACATTTATAAAATATTAAAGCGATATAAACATCTGTTTTTGTAGTTATAAATTAAACATATATAATTTATGTGTAAAAGAAGGTATGATTTATGATATAACAATATTTGATACTTTTGTTATCCTAATATTTATATTATGCACTGTGATTATGTATACCTAAACTCGTGAAATAACGCGTAAACTAGTAAAATACTGATGTCCAACAGAGGTAATTTATTACAAAAAAAATAGCAAAAATTTTCCAACTTTTTATAAAATTTTTACGTCAGGCGGGTTACGCGTGAAGAGATTTCAAAGGTTATATCAGGTTATATTTTGAAATCGGAGGCTGACACGTCCATTTTGGTTATTTTGACACTTATGAGTCTTTTGTCACAATTCAAACACAACATTTTGGCGAAAGGCGATCAGCGCCACAGTTTCGCTGATTCTCCGCTGAGTCAAGTTGGGAACCAACTTCTTATATGCTGGAATGGCTGGCATTACATACCCCTGGAAGTTAGATATCTATTTCAATAAAAAACAAATGAATGTAATATCCACGGAATAGCCGATACCAGTCTGAAGTTAGCCGTCTACTTCGAACAAAAACAAATGAGTGTAAATAACTTCGCATTTATTTACAACATTTTTGTACAACAATCACATTTGTCATGAAATGACATATATAATTGAGAAAAGTATCACTAGCAAGACTAACAAAGTAGGTTTAAAAAAAAGTAACTGAAACTCTTAAAAATTGCTCAAACTGTGCATTTGTTTATAAAATTTGTTTATAACAATCACAAAATTGTAAGTAAATGATAATATAGTTTATTGAAACATCACTGCCAGATCAAACAAAGCATATTTAAAAAAAAAAAAGTACCTCAAACACGCAAAAATTGCTCAAACTGCGCATTTGTTTGTAAAATTTGTTTACAACCATAATAAATATATTTCGTTTTGTCTTGATATGTTTTAATGTTACGTTATATAGGATTAAAAACGAAAATCGCTTAATAAATATCCAAAACCACTCAAAATTCACCTACCATTGTTTATAACAATACAATTGTTAATAACAATTTATTCATTTATTATTATTATAAGATTATCTTTAACGAATGTTTCTTTATTGATTGAACACTAATATCAATCATTTTTAATTAATTGGCTTGTTATTATAGTAACAATTCTTAAATCTTACGACTTTTTGCCAACTTTATGTCTAAATCAAGTAAACAATAATTATTTTTGCAAACTGGCTTCGAGGGACCTCTTAATAATTTGGTTAGTTTTAATTTTCAAACCAAAAATCTTAAAATCGGTTTAAGATTGTAGCCGGAGTCGTATTTTGAACATTTTTTCGTCACTTTGCCCCACTATCGGCGAGAAAATTCTAGTGCTCTGGCTTTGACATTAAAAAATTAAGCGAAGAAAAAGTGGTAGCTCAATGAATAAAAGATCATTTTAAGGGTCAAAATTTTGTACGTTAATGAGCCTGAAACGAATATACCCAAAAAAATTTTTTTGCTTACAGGCCCGAAAATCTCATAAAAAGTAAGGAAACTTGAAAGCTTTTAACGACAGTGAACTTTGGAACATAGTTTTTTATTAAACAAATAATAAGAAAAATCTTAAAAAATTCATGGTGGTACTTTAAACATTCCTAAATAAATTTCTGTTGGCAAATTTACAGAATATAACAAATTTCTCATTTTTGGTACATAAATATACAACTGTACTATCTTCAGTTCGAATGAAGATAATAAAGCAATTTAAATTAGAGGTAGTCAATTGAACTATATGTAATTATTTACAATTTGAAAGAAGTATGTGCTTCTTTTTCTTTTCGTGCTAAATGCGATATTTGATGACAGTTTTTTATATTGTTAAGCTAGTGTAAGAAACCAACGGGTGCCTTTTTTTCACGAGATCGTCCTCGTCTTTCCTGAGCATGTGCTTTCAATTTTTGTTGAGGAAAGACGAGGACGATCCCATGAAGAAAGGCACGATGGTTTCTTACCCTTGCTTTCCAGTATAAAAAACTGTCTTTAAATATCGCTATTTGCACGAAGAGAAAAACAAGCACATACTTCTTTCAAATTGTAAACAATTACAGATAGTTTATCTAACTACCTCTATAAATTTAAATCACTTCAGTATCTTCATTACAGTTGTATAATTATGTACAAAAAACGAACCATTTGTTATATTCTGCAAATTATTTAACGGCGATGTGTTCAGAAATGTTTAAGGTACCACCATGAATTTTTTCAGATTTTTCCTATTATTTTGTCAATAAAAAACTATGTTCCAAAGTTCACTGTCGTTAAAAGCTGTATTTCCTTAATTTTATGAGATTTTCGGGTCTGTAAGCTATAACATTTTTTCTGTCATATTCGCTTGAGGCTCATTAACGTACAACATTTTGACCTTTAAAATGATCCTTTATTCATTGAAGTACCATTTTTTCTTTACCTACTTTTTTCATCGTCAAAGCTAGAGGACTCGAATTTTCTCGCCGATAGTAGGTATCCATCTAGAGTTTTCGAAGATCGTGTGCAGTATTCGACTCCAGGTCGAAGTCACTCGGATCTCAACAAGCCAGAGGAAGATGTATGTACTTTGGCCTCCTGGAGCTTTCTTAAACGTTCGTAAGTCATTATATGATCCTTGCAGCTTAACAGTGGGGTGTCGGAGATGTTTGCCTCATTGTCTCTGCATTTTTCAAAAATGGTTACAAACTCTTTTTAACCATTTTTCTGCATAAATTCTACAGAATGCATTCTGCACAGACTCGTGACTTTTTTCCACCGCGGTCTCTATGATATCAGACTTCTTCTTAATCTGTAGCTTTAAATGCTATTTTTTGCATTCTCACCTGAATGAGAAGGTATTGGTTTTATGTGAAAAATTACTTTCCCGGATTCCATCAAATGTCGACGTTTCGAGACCTCCTGAATCCGAAAAAACCGGTTTTACGATGGCATCTGTCTGGCTGTCGTCGTCGTCCTCGTTGTTGTTGTCGTTGTCGTCGTCTGTATACCGGATAACTTTTGAAAGACTAATCGGATTAAGTTGCAATGTGGCGCATAGTTTCAGGGACCGAAAAGAAAGATCGAGTTCGTTAACCAGCTATTTTGGATAAAAATTTAAAAAGTTAAAGCATTTTCAAAAATTTTTACACCATTTTTCTCGAAATTCAGAAATTCTATGGACGGCTGTCCATAGCACGAAACAATGGTAAAAATTTATTTTTACGACTTTTTTTGATAAAAAGAAAATTGTCAGAGTTATAGGATTTTCAAAATCGGAAAAAGCAAACGAAAATTAACATTTTAAGCCAAAAAACGCACGACATGAAAAAAACTCAGAACGAGAAAAATGTGGCTTTTTGAAAGCCCCACAAGAATATTACAAGAAATTTTTGAATTTTCTTGAAAAATCGAAAATTCGATTTTTGATTGCACAAAAAATATTAAATTATTACATTCTCATCTCAATGAGAAGGTTTATGCGAAAAATGTCTTTCGCGGATTCCATCAAATGTCGACGTTTCGAGACCCCCTGAATCCGAAAAAACCGGTTTTATGATGGCGTCTGTCGTCGTTGTCGTCGTTGTCAAACTATGCAAGGTAAGGAAAAAAATGAGTAAACAATATTTTTCATCAAAAAAGGAGCTACTAATTTGTTATTAATCATTTTTGATAGGATGTGTAGCTTTTGTTTTACAAAGTAAAAAACATAAAAAATTAAAAAATTAGATTTTTGGACAAACGACACAAGCTATGAAAAATGTGAATAGACAAAAGTTGATTTTCCGAAAAAGAGTGAAAACTCTTCCAAATTTGTCATCGATAATTTTTCTATATGACGCGTAGTTTTTGTTTTAATCGTAAAAGATAACATTCAAAATAAAAAAATTAAATTTTTTAAAAACGACACAAGGTACGAAAAAAATTTAATAGACAAAAGTTTTTTTTTATTAGCTGAATGTTTATAGTCGCATCAACTGCCAGGGTCACTAGCGACTGTACTGTAGGGCCAATATTATAAACTGTAGGGTATCTGTGGGGTATTATACCAAGGGACAGAAGCGAAGCTTTCACAAAGCACGTCCAGCCTCGCTTCCTGCTTTGGGAATCGAAGCCGCGCCAGCGTGTCTGCCAAGGCTGCAGTATTGGAACATAGGACAATCACTATACCATCTGAGCGACGTTGACTACCTTAGACAAAAGTTGTTCACTCAAAAAGATCTACAAATTTGTTATTAATAATTTATAAGCAGAACGAGTAGATTTTCCTTTAATCGTAAAAAAATAAGATGAAAAATAAAAAAAATTAAATTTTTGGAAAATCGACATAAGAGACGAAAAAAATGAAAAGGCAAAAGTTTTCCAACCAAAAAGTATCTACAAATTGTTAAAAACTCTATTTATAAAAATATATATGGCCAACGGCCATACCACGCTGGAAGCACCAGTTCCCGTTAGATCACTGAAGTTAAGCAGTGTTGGGCGCGGTTAGTACTTGGATGGGTGACCGTCTGATACTACTGCGTTGCTGTTGGCGGTCGGTGGGTGTGGTGAGCCCATTTACTACAAATCCACCTCAAAAACACTACCCGAATCGGGCAGTGTCACGCTTACCCCTAGAGGCTCGCCGAAAGGGAAATAGCTTAATGATATACATACATACATACATACATATATGCAAAATAAAAAAAAATAACTTTTTGGAAAAAGGGCATAAGCTACAATAACATTTTATTTAACAAAATTATTCGCCTAAATTATATCTACAAATCTGCTTAGAACCACATGACGCTATGATAAGTATTTTTAGTTTAAATCGTAAAAAATAACCTTGAAAATAAATTAAATTTATGCAAAAAAAAAACACAAGTTGCAATAAAATGTTTATTAACAATTTTATTTAATAGGTTGCGCTTTTTTCAAATTATAAAAACAAGACAATGAAAATACTTTTGTTTCAATACCAATGTATACAGGGTGTTTTTTTAACTTGAATTGAAAAACTTTTTTATTTAAGAGGGGAAAAGCGACCTTACAGAAATTGACCCCCCCCCCCCAGGAGGCAGGGAGGGGGTAACTTTGTAATTTCAAATGGGAACCACAATTTTTTTCACAGATTTAGGTTCTCCTTCATAAAATACGTAAGTTTTATTCGAAAAATTTTTTTCGATTCGCGAAAAAAAAACCACCCCCTGATGTCTCCTGGGGGGGAGGTAGGGTAAATTTGGTTCAAAGTCGCTTTTCTCCTCGAAAGTAAAAAGTTTTTATTACGGATATTTTTTTCATAGGATGCGTATGATTTTAAGACATTTCGATGTCTCAAGTTAAAAAAAAACACCTGGTATAATGAATTTTAATAATATAAATTTATTGAAATGATACATTTTTCAGGGTAGCTGAGAATAAAAGTTAATGAAAAATAAGAAACACATTAAAGTAATCATTAAAAATAAAATTTGTACTTTATTTTTAAATATATGAATCAGCAGCCATCGAGCGAGGTGTACAAATAAACATAATATATACATTTGATATAATAGAGTTGAACATAATGTAGAAAAGTTCGCATTTTCGACAAAGTCGAGTGGGAAGCACGAGGTATGTGATGAGAATGTGTTCGTTAAAGCCGAAGGAGCTTTAACAAAAGAGAATTCACAATCATCAAATTACAGTTTGTCGATGCTTTGATCTTTCATTTTAAAAGGGCTGAGCACAAATGTGGTGGAAATACAAAGACACAGCGCGTAGCGCGAGGTATATACGTTATCGAGTGCGTAATGCGATATAAATATACTATCGAGCGCGAAGCGCGAGAACCAACAGTCGTGCGTTCTAAGCGCGCTCAAACTTGCGACCGACGCGAGCCGTGCGCAATGAGAATGTGCCCCCGCAGCGCGCAGATTTTTTTAGTAAATTTTTGCCCCTGCGAAAAATGTACGACAGAAAGACCACAAGCAGTTAGTAAAAGTTCGACAAAAGCAGTCTTTGTGCATTCTGTAGGCAGTCAGTGTGACTTTGTTCTGTGGAACCACAGTCGTCATGAAACCCTTATAAAACTTCACTGTTATTCTACCTGAATTTCTAATTTAAATGGCGGGTAGTTTTATGCAATTGCCGTTATTGAAATTCCAATAAATTATGTTTGAAAGTTCATATATACTAGTGTTCACGAATATTCAAATACTTTTAATTTAAAATTCAGTGTATGGTTTAAGGTTTTGGTTTTAGTTACATGCGTCACATGTGTGCTTGAAAAAGTGATTGAACTTGCAAGCTATTTCTAACAGTGTTCTTGTTAAATCATACTGTAAACTATATCTTTCAGTTGTACCAAACACTATACTAGCGATGATTAGCTAATTGAAAACCTAAAAAAATCTACTAACACTAAAATCGATCAGCTAATTAGAAATTCATTACCAATTGTAAAGTAATTTGCCTTCTCAATATTGTTTATATTTTAATAAATGTATTTTAAAAGGTATTAAATATACTTGTTCTTATGTTTCATAATAGAAAGCATTTTAAGTTGCCTTCTTAAGTTTAATCAGAGGGACAATTCAGAATATCCATGAACCCCTTTGCTAAAGTTCCCACAAAATTTCTCCGAGAAAATAATAGCTGGTTTTTAAACTAATATTTGAATTGACTTGTTTATTAGTAATCGAGAGAATGCAAGTATTTTTTAGAACAAAGTCTGACAGCAAAATAGTACTTGAGAACGGTTCTTACAAGGTATAAGTGGAGAAGGAAGTTAAACACACACGTGAATCCGAAGGGGTTCGCCAGAGCCATTGAAATGGAGTTTCTGAGCGCAATTTAGATTGAGGTCACTGGTTTTCATCAATGGGTACTGGTCAGGTTAGGTTATATGTACGTATGCCTCAGTAAATTCGTTACTATGCGTGCAAGGGCTGCTCTCTTCCCTTCATTCATTGTATACATGAACGTTAAGCGTTACAGATAAGATGATTTGAAAAAATTGATTAATCATTACACGTAAATTAAACTATCAATAACAATTCTATGAATACCATATAGTACCTTCAGCAGTTACGCGCTAATAATTATTACGAGGGTTGCCTTTTATATTTTGAGCCGTCGAAAAACGTTGACCTCGTAATTTATTTTTTATGTATGGGAATAAAAAAAAGTCATCAGGTGCTAAGTCAGAGCTGTAGGCTGGATGACCCATCAATTCGACGTTTTCAGCCCTCAAAATAGTTATTTGTGATACAAGTGCGCAAAATAGGTGATTGTGTGCGAGTATGAATTTTGCAGCATAAGCCGGAGGCTCGAAGCATGAGTCGGTGGTTAGCGCACGAGCGAAGCGAGTGTGAAAACGTAGACGAGTGCTTCGAGCCGCAGGCGAATGATGCAATCACGCGAGTTAGCAATCATCTATGCGCACGTGTATCACACGCAATTTTTTGCAACGCCCGTCCGAAAAAGTTGTTTTAAGAGGAGTTAAGGAAAAACACTAATCTTGAAAGAAAAGATTTTTAAATTTCGTAAACTATTTTTTTAAAACAAAAGTTTAAAGAAACTTTTTGAAAAAAAATTCCTGAAATTTTTTTTTTTGGAAATGAGATATTTGAAGAAAAATTGTAAAAAAAAATTTGAAAAAAAAATTGGTGAGAAAAAATTTTGGAAAAAAATTTAAAAAAAAAATATTTTGAAAAAAAATTTGTTTAAAAAAAAATGTT
>CAKNWT010097517.1:0-10675 GCA_932066315.1 Andricus coriarius | reverse complement strand
TTTTTTGAGATATTTCGTTGTCTCAAGTTAAAAAAAACACCCTGTATATCTCCCTTACGCTCTTGATCAGGCCTCTCTCCGCTCCTCTGTCCTCCATCGCTTCTGACAACCTCCACCCCATCCATCGAACGAAACCCGCCTTTAAGATCCACAAAAAACGCGTACACTCCCGAACCCTTCTTCGCTAATTCTCTATACATCACGTGCTGCAAAACCTGAATATTGTCGATAGTGCTCCTACCCGCCCTGAAGCCCGCTTGCCACTCAGGCAATATTCCTTCCTCCTCTATCTACATCCTTCCGCAGCCTCTCCGCTAACACCATCGCGTTTACTTTGTACGCCATATTCATTAGCGTAATCCCTCTATAATTTTCCTGCCTATCACTATCTCCTTTCTTATACAGTGGCACTATCAACCCCTCCGTCCACCCTCCTGGGATTCCTTCACCCTCCATACTTTCTTTACTACTCCCTTCAACCGCTCTCTAATCTCGTGTGTACTAAACAACTACGCTTCGTTCTCTACCCCGACCAGACCTGCTTCTCAACTTCCTTATCTGTTTTTCTATCTCCATGTCATTCACCTCACCCCCCCTCCTCTACCACCCTCAGTCTTCCACTGCCCTTACCTCTCTTCTTTGAATCTGAGCCCTGAAACGATTTCATTAAAAAACCCCTCTTCTCCTCACTCCATATCTTCTTGCTTATCACCACCCTACTCTTCCTAAACCTATTTATTATCTCCCACGCGTCCCCCCGGTCTTAATACTTCTCAACTCTTCATTTTCTACTTCCTTTAACCTTCCTTTTCATCTTTATACATTTCCTATTCCACCATGGCTTTATCATTCCTTTCTTCCACTCTCTAAATACCTTGTTTTGCAAATACCCTTTCACTTTCTCTTTTAGATCCTTCCATATCTCTTGCACCCACTCCCCTTCAAAACGTACATTCCCTAACTGCTCCTGATATTTCTCTATCGCCCTCTATTCTCTCCTCATATCCACAATCCTAATGGCTGATGATCTGATTCTATCCCCCCTTCTACTGCGAATCTCTCCGTCTCCTTCCACCCTTGTATATTCATGACCACATAGTCGATCACCGATACCCATACCTTACTCACATACGTGTATTCTCCCTCTTCATTCCCTGTTACCATACCATTCGCCGCCGCCCAGCCTCTATCCTTCATCCAGTCCCTTAGAATCTCTACCTCCTAATTTATTATCTTATTCTTGAATCTCCTTTAAGAACTCTCTTCTTCCCTGTTAAGGCTCCCTTCTCTCCCTATCGCCGCATTAAAACCCCCTCCCTCCCCAGTACCACCCTACTCTCCTCTCCTTCGCCTAGCAAGCCTTGTACCCTTTCTTCAATCCTTTCTATTCCATCCATATTGCACACTATCACAAACTTACACGTCACACCTCCTGTCTTCATTGTCTACCCCTCTCACCCACCATGAAATTCTTCTTCCAATCCATCCCTAACCCCCGTTATTATTTCTCCACTAGCCCTTCCTTTCTTCCTCACTGCGACCGCCTCCTGGAGTCTCCACCAATACACCCTTGGCTCTATTCTCTCCCATTCCTTTCTCTTGAGCCACGTCTCTATCAGTCCCAAAACATTAAATTCCTGGATATACCTCCAGAAATCCTCATCTTTCTTCCTTACACCTGCTACGTTCCAGTACAGTACCTACTCTACTCATCAACCCTACTTTATCCCTACCTCTTACTTCCTACGAAACAAGTGCCCCTGCAGTTCCTTTAACACCGCTTTCTCCTCGACCCACACCCACAATTTCGCATCTACTTTTATTTTCAGATACCCTACCTTCGCCGCTTTCTCTTCGCTCTTCTTTCTCCTAGCCCTGTCGTTCAACAATTTCTGCACCTCCCTTGACTTCCGCGTCAAATCGTAATCTGTGAAACCATCCTCATGCTTTATCATATTTGTTTTCGCATTACCCCCAACTTGTCTTTACAGTTTTCCAACTCCACAACCGCCACTTCCTTATCCTTTCTTCCCTTCAGCCTAACTTTACGTACCTTGCCCTCAAACACCCCTATGTCCATCCACTTTATTCTTTTCTCACTCCTTAGCTTCAACCCTCTTATCATGATATTATTTCTCCTGCCTGCCTTCTTTTTTCTCTCCATTCTTAACTCTATTGCACTTATACTTTCCCTAGCCGCCATATCCTCCTTTTCTCAGGCCTGGTTTTCATCCTTTCCTTCCAGACCCTAATCTCCTGTTCCGTCTGTTTCACATTAACTTCTTTCTCCTTCCTTACCGTCGCTATCCCCTATCTCTAATTCTTCAAATTTATTCGCCAGCTCTTTTATCTCCTTTTCCCATTTCTCATATCTGATGATCAAGTCCACCCTCATACCTTCCATCTGCTACTTAGTCCCCCTTACGTCTTCCCTCAGTTCCCTGATTTCGCCAATCAGCATCCCTAGTGCTTCCCTTTCCGACTGCCCCTCCATTTTGGGGCGGGGGTGATCTGAGTGTTCTACCGCTCTTCTTAAAAGGACTATATGTCACGTTTTTCTCCGAACTTTCTTAACTGTATCTCTTCCTCTTCTGTATCTCTTCCTCTTCTGAGATCTTCTCCCTCACTTGCGTTAGACAATCTCCCTCGCCTTCTCGCTTCCTTCATTCTCGCAGTTGAGCTTTTTCCCTTTTCCCGACGTGCCGCTCGATACCGGGCCACGCACTACTAACCGCCGTGGCGTGTGGAAAGTTTCACCAGCACTCTCGTTGACCCCTCTAGCTCTCTTGCGCCCTGATCTTCCGTCGGTAACAAGAACTTCTCAATGCAACACCCACTGCACCCGACAGATGTCTCCTAATTCTGCTGCCTGTGACAGTCCACGATTAATTTGGCGCGTAAATTTGAAATTATTAAAATGTTTATCCTTTAGATTTTGGAGTTCTTTTCTCACTGAGAGTAGAAAATCTCCTGGTCCGATCTCCGACTTGACCAAACCACCGATGCACTAGTCCAGGTCTAGTTCTCCTTAGTTATTTAATAAAAGTGAATTAAATAAAATCATTTTATTATCTAATTATTAACTATTAAGAAAGGGGTAAAGTCACTTAGATACCAAAGGTTCTGATTTAAAAATTTGTATATATTCTGACCACAGATTTGAAAAAGAGAATTTCTCTAAGTACGATTTTACAAATTGAGAGAGATCAGAGTCAAAAGTTCCGCGTCGCGAGTCAGTCAAAATCTGATCTCGGAAATCGATGGTGTTTCCGGGCTCCCGGATCGCGCAGCGATCCATAGGTCTCCCGCGCAATCCTACTCTCATTCACACTCACACGTCCAGCCAATCAAAAGTCAAATTAGTACCCCCAAACTAACTAAAGCATGATCTAAGTCTTTCGTCACCCTGTGATGCAAGTATGCAACCCAGCCTAGTTAGTTTACAAAAACAAAATTCCAGGAGACACGTTCGCTCAATTCTCCCCTAAATATTATTTCACTTTCCATAATCAAAACGTCAAATAATGAATGGTAATAAAAATCCTTGCATCACTAAAATCAACTAAAGTTCCAGTTCAAACTAGTTACCCAACAAGGCTCTTATTATATATCAGTTATTTTACGCAACATCTCGAATGGCGTTTTCAAAATCTTAATTGCCCTTTTAAGTAAACTTCCTTTTGAGACTCGATTGAGGCACGTTCTTCTCGCCCTCATTTTTGCGTATCAAACTAAGCTGAAAAATAAGAGCTTTCGAAATACCATGTCTCTCTCTCTAATTAATTTTACAATTAATAATTAATAATTGAATAATTTCCATTATTCAATCTTTGCATTATTTTTAAACTTGAATATTTTGATTTCAAATGTTTCGCGCTTCCCTACACCTCCGTGAGGTGCTGCCTCCACGGCAAATATTCGAATCAACAATCATTCCAGATTGTTACATGCCTGTGTCGATCGCGTTTTGGTGCGAATCTGCTTTATCGGTAAGATAGGGTACAAACGCTGCATTATCTACTCTTTTTACTCATATTATTGATAATATTCATATTTGTAGTTATTCATTAAAATATGAAATAACTGAGCATAGAAATATACAATTTAAGAAATATTGCATGATTTAAGAAAGCTCAGAATGCACTTAGTCGCATGCCCCGGATGCAAAGGTACACGAATGATACAGAGAGTTTCAACTATATTTTACTTCGCTACAGTGTCATATCTCTAAGTATTTTTAAATGGAGATATGACACGCACACGAAGCATAATACAGTTGATGCGATCTGTTTTCGGAAAAATTGGTTAGTGACTTATTCTTTGGGACAGTCGAATTACAACTTCAGGGCCATAAGCACATCCTGTTTTGAATCTAGTTATAACTATAAAAGAAAGGAAGGTCTTGAAATTTGAAATTTAGCTCTAGAGTAGACTCAGGATTTAGGAATATCTTGTCTTTATATACACATATTCAAAATAGATTTTCTTAGAAGAATTTTAGTTTTAGAGAATAGAAAGGAAATTTGAAAAAAACGGCTTTTGTACGGAGCGCTCGAATGCCCCTGCCTGGGTCTGTTCGACATGTGTGCCACAGAGTTTGCGAACCATCCTCCCACGATACCAGTAACGGGACCACGAAGGAATAGTAAGGAGTGGTATCCTTGTAAGAGGGGAGTGGGACGAACAACGTCCAAGAATTCCTTAATGTTTGCCACGGCTGAAAACTTCGTGTCGAAATCACGCACATGCGCACTGGCGGTTGCCATGTCAACGATGTCAACACGCGTCGAAAGTTTTGAACTTGTATTTTGAAAATTTCTTCACTGAAATTAACTTTATTCCTTACTTACGTAATTCATAAATCATTATAATAATTTTATTGTAGTACTTACACTTTCTAGATCCTTTTCATATTTTAGATGCCATTTTCCTTCTCGTTTTTAATTCAGGAACTTGATATACACCCAACAAAATAAAAACACAAACGAACATAACCTACGTATGCATCGAGATGTCAAAATATAACACAGGGGAGTGGGTAAAACACGTGACTGCAAAAACAGCTCTGCGCATGTGCGCGGCACGGACACGAAATTTTCAGCTGTGGTAAACATTAACGAATTCTTGGACGTCGCTCGTCCCACCTCTGCTCACCAAACACATAGGGTGATACCACTCCTTACTATTCCTTCGTGAACGGGACTCTCGACACTTTTTACGAATTTTCCAGTGGTGGGGAAATTTCGAAAACAGTGGAAGCAATATCTGCTCTGATTGGCTACAATTGGGCCAGGTCGTTCCTAATCACTCAGAAAACTTTCTCGGAGGGCTGGAGTTATCACTTGTTCTTTCTGGAGAGATCAGATACATTAATTATCGTAGCGAAACACTGAACGGTCACACAGATAGGTCGTTTAAGGCACAAGCTTGTTTTGAAATCTTTCTTCCTCAGAAACACACTGATCAATTGCGGCGTCCCTTTGCAGTTCAGTTCCCACTAACAAGAAGATTTTTTTAGGGAGGGGAGTGTAACCGCGCCATATTTGGGTTTTGTAGATACTTGAGCGGATAAATTTGAGTGGGTCGTGAACAACCCACCTGTGTGATGAATGACTAAACTTAAACTTTTATCGTGAAATTGATTAAAGTTAGTATACGCGTGAACCGCGGCCAAGGCATTCCTAAATATTTACTATTATAAAATAAGAAATAAATTCTCATTCAATTTTAATTCCATGCTGATTTCTTTATGCAAATTCATAATTTAGCATCATCTCATTTTCTTACGTTTCAACGTTTAATTGGCAGAAACCTGCTTTGGGTTATAGATCCCTTTTAGATCGGCCCTCGGGCATGTTACATGCCGCCTATCGCCCTATATTTTCCCTTCAATCCCCTTTATTCCTCATGAACAGCCCTTGCAGACACCATTTTCTCTCCCTTAACCTCTCCCACCCTACGAGAGCCACCCTTGTCTCCCTCAAAAGCCCAAACTCCTGACGCCAAATTCACTTGGCTCTTTGACAAACTAACCTTACTTTTCCTATTTTACCAAACCCTACAAAACAATCACGATAAAAATGAATGTTTTGTCTTCCCCGTTCACTCCGCACACTTTTACTCACCTTCTGAGCTTCCACCCTCCCACACCACTCACATCTTCAACAGCCAGAAGTGAGCCACTGATAACTAGTGAGATTTCACTGATTAATTCAGTCAGTAATTAATACAGTGAGGTTTACTGGTTACTCAGTACTAGTAGTCATCTGGCTGTACGAGTTGTCGTCTGTTAGCTGGTTGGGTATGACACTTGTCATTCAATACTTTTGTGCCAACCTTTGCAAAAATATATTTTAAAAACCGCACTTTACTCTCTGAACAATAAATGAGGAGCGGGCTGCAATATAATTGCATATAATATATTGCCCTAATTGTGGGAAGACCCGCCATTATGTCAACGTGTCGCCCCTCTCAAAGTCAAACCCAAGTGGCCAGGGGCCTCTCCATTTTCAAGCAAATGATATTATATACCCTGCTTATTGCAACCAGGACACAAATATTTCTAACACAAACACTAGTACACGATAAATTTCATTTTCACGGGAAAAATGCAAAGACCCGACCAGCGACACGCGCGTTCTAAACAGCTGGAGGTTCATGTCTTGGCCGCGTGGAGCGCTACATCACTGGTTGAATCTATCGTTTAGCCTCACTAGTCTATTCAGTAACGGTGTTATAGGTGAGTCACTTACTGGTTCACCCAGTCAAAGTGGGAAAATCTCTGATTCATCAGTGATAATTAAAAATACTGATTCAAGCAGTAACAATTTCACTGGTTCAGTTTAAGAGACTATTTTACACTACAATAGATATCTCAAAACAAAAATGTATTTTTTTATTTACCAATATGAATAAATATTTTTAGGGGCATAAAAGTGAAATGTTCTCGGAAAAAATTGCATTTTTTCAAATTCGTTAACATTGAAACGTGCCCTCGGGCCTTTTAAATTAACATGGGATTTTAAACCAGGTTTCGAAAAAACAGGAGGAGAACAACTTGTTATTTACTTTTCGTAAATTGAATTTTAGTCATTTTTTAAGAAATATTAAACTACATACTTAATGAATGTTAGGCAAAATATTTTTTGTTTAAAACATTATTGAACTGTTTTATTTAACCATTATTAATCATTTACTTCTGAATTTTTATGAGAAAGTTGGAGAAAATTCTAGTTTTTTAAATTCTCTTATATTATGTTTTATTATTTGATTGAAACAATATTTTGAGATATAACTTCTTCACAATAAGCGACATGGTGTAAAGAGATAGAAAAAACTCAATTTTTCTCCACATTTCCAATAAAAACAGAAACCAATAATTATTTATTGTTTAAACATTTACTGATGACTGAAACAAAAAATATTACTCCCATCATCCATTGGGAGTGTCAGTAATTCCAGAAAGTACGAACTTTTCATGATTTGGAATGAAAACAAAATGCAAACAAATATAAATTGTTCAAACAATTATAAAATATTTTAAACGAAAAATATTATTCTTGAAATTCACTTACTGTGTATATTTTCCCAAAAAATACTAACTTATCATAATTTACAGGGAAGTTAAAAATTAAAAAATAGCGTTGATTCAACCATATGATGGTGGGTTGAAAAATTACGAGCATATTTATAATAATATTTATAATTCAATCATAAAGAGTACGAAATGCACTTACTGAAATATGGTAAATACAAGTTATTTATATTTGTGGTACAAAAATTTAATATATGTGTTGCTATTTTATTAAATGTGTAATTCTATTAAACACTTGCCTGAGACAACTATCTATTAAATGTGTCGTTTAGCAATACCCTCTGTATGACTGATTTACCTGACTCGCTTTGTTTTGTTTACAACAGGCGCATCTTGATCGCGCCTGCGCGTCTACTTTCGTAAGCAACAAAAATCGGATGGCCAAAACAGACATCCTGTATGGCTGTATCTGTACTAGCAATAAAATAGGGTTAATCTAATCATAAATATCGTTGTACCACCTATTCATTTCTATCAGTGTAGACGATAAATATGAAAAATCACAGAAATACTGCAAAATGTTCAGCGGTGCGGCTTAAATTTTATGAAAAATTCCTGGAAGGCTGGGTGGACATTAAATATTAAAAATCACAGAAGTCACAGGGGTGCCTTCCCGCCCTCCCATGACACGTTGGAAAGGGGGTCGTGTGTGACCTAAATTATTTCTGTGGCCAGTCATAGGGGTGCCCCCCATGAGACGTTGGAAAGGGGGTCGTGTGTGACCTAAGTTATTTCTGTGGCCAGTCCAGGGGTGTTTTCCCGCCCACCATGAGACTTTGGAAAGGGAGTCGTGTGTAACCTAAGTTATTTCTGTGACCAGTCATAGGGGTGCCTCCCGCTCCCCTCCATGACACGTTGGAAAGGGAGTCGTGTGTGACCCAAGTTATTCCTGTCACCACTCCCAGGGTTGCCTTCTCGCCCCCCCCCATGAGGCGTTGGAAAGGGGGTCATGGGTAACCTAAGTTATTTCTGTGGCCAGTCATAGGGGTGCCTTCCCGCCCCCATGACACGTTGAAAAGGGGGTCGTGTATGACCTGAGCAATTCTACACTTCGTACCGACATTTTCCTTCTTTTCTCTAAAACGGTCAGTCGTAGGGTAAAAATATTTCAAACATAAAATATGTATTTTCAAAAGATCTACAACTTTTGTTCAAAGCTTTTTGGTAAATTTTTATTATTTACTGAAATAAACGGAAAAACATTTTTTTTAACTAGTTTTTTGGGGGTTTGACCTTGAAAATCAAATTTGCGGGTATTTTCACTATCATATTCGTGATCAGCACGTCAAAATACATAGGCATACGGAATTTCAAATTAATCGGAGGTAAATACATTGTGCATTATTCAGTGGTCAAACGAATATCACTTTTGTGTTCCTCCACCCTAGTATTAAGAAGTCTGCCAGTCTGTCCCACATAAGTCATCTTACAGATCTTGCAAGTGATCTTGTAAACAACACCACCTTTTTCAAATTTATCTAAAGGATCTTTACAAAAAGTTATTATTGAATCCATTTTAAATGGTATACGGAAAATAGTATGCATATAAAATTTTTTTAACATAAATTCAATAGTTTTCGAAATTTGACCAAAAAAATGAATAACAAAAGTATTAAAAGAACTATATTCTCTCAATTCCTTCTGATCATCTGTAGATAAAATGTTACTTTGTTGGTTTTCGATTGATTGAATTCTAATTGTGATATGTTGCTCAATTAACTCTCGTGGCTAATGATTAAGAAAAAGGATATTCCTAACAATATTCAAATTCTCTTTGTGAAATGCATTGTGGGACAAACCTAGAGCTCCGTCAACCAAGTTTTTGATTCTTGCAATTTTATTTTGAAAAGGATGGGCAGAAAAGAAATTTAAAATTGTACCTGAATATGTACTTTTCCTATACCAATTGGCAATAATATTACCGTTCTGACCTCTAATTACTTCTATGTCCAAAAAACTGATATCATTATTTTTCTCTATTTCATGGGTAAATTGAAGTTTTGGATGAAAACCATTAAAAGCATCAATAGCTGCCTGCAACTTGTCTAGAGGTACACATAATAAGGTGTCATCAACATAACGAAAGTAAAAGGGCAAAATAAAATTTAGCTTCTTGAAAGCAAAGGCTGGACCTCCATGATTTTTCTAGAATCGCGAAAAAATTATAAGAAATTCGTTTTAGAAAAATCATTATAGACCTATACTTAATTTCCTATAATATCATTTCGTAACAGAGTTACAAGATATTGTAAAAGATTGCATAAGATTGCAAAGGAGTGCACTGCGATTGCATAAGATTGCAGAGAGAGTGTACACCAGATTGCAGGAGTAATAAAATTAACCCCTTGGTTAAAATACTATAAGCATATCATGTAAGTGAATAAATTTGTAAAAACAAAGTTCACAAAGTAATTGGAAATAAAATTTATAGATAAAAATAACACGCGACTGTAAATGTATTAAGAATTTAAATTAAACATATCAATTCTACAAACTTGAATTTTTTAAATAAATTTTTTTTACATTCTTATCTCAATGAGAAGGTGTTGGTTTTATGTGCAAAATGACTTTCGCGGATTCAATCAAATTTCGACGTTTTGAGGCACCCTGAGTCAGGAAAAATGGTTTTTATGAAGGTGTCTGTCTGTCTGTAGTATGTAGTCTGTAGTATCATGTAGGCACGATAACTTTCGAAAGATTGATCAGATTGGATTGTGCCTTGGCACACTTTTTGAAGGTCTAAAAAGAAAGAACGAGTTTGTTAACCAGCCATTTTGGATGAAAATTCAAAAACTGAGCACATTTTGAAATATTTTGAGACCACTTTTTTTGTAGATTTAAAAATTCTATATGCGGTTATTATTAGTACTCAAAAAGACGAACAATTTATTCTTATTGCATTTTTTGATAAAAAAGAAAATTATCAGAGTTATATCATTTTAAAAATTCAAAAAATCAAACGAAAATTAACATGTTAAGCCGAACAACGCACGATATGAAAAAATGTCATTTGAAGAAAAACGTTTCTTTTTGAGAGCCCTACAAGATTATAATGACAAATTTTTGAATTTTTTCGAAAAA
>CAKNWT010097484.1:0-11443 GCA_932066315.1 Andricus coriarius | reverse complement strand
CATCAGGCATATTGAGTAACCTAGTCCACCAGTTTAACACACGCTTAAAAATTCCTTCACTCGACGGAGCGATACCAGTTTCTAGTCGCACGAAATGGTCCGAAGTATTTTTCGGCCAGCACATCAAGTTTTTGAAGAAACGCATTTGTATACAATCCACATTTTCTAGATAACGCAGCGACCATAATTCTGAACCATAAAAGGCTGTTGCGTTTATAATGTTACTAAGAAGAGTACTAACAGCTGTCCAGGAGTCATTCTTACTCCTATATAGAATATTGCGCACTCTGCCAGTAGCCATAAGACCCTTTGAGATAAAAAATTCTACTGCTATTTTAAATTTTCCTGTTGAGGAGAGTGTAACACCCAAGTAAATGTAAGAGTTAGTATATTGAAGCTTTTTGTTTCCCCAATAAAGCGATTTTAAATTTTGCATCTTCCTGACTTTCTAAATGCAACTACTTTAGTTTTTTCTGTGTTTAATTGAAGTCCATTGAGATCGCAGTACTCCTTAATAACTTTAAGTTTTAATTGAGTATCGTGCCATGAGCGACCCAATAAAACGATATCATCGGCAAAGAGCAACAATATTATTTCAGTTTGTAGGTCCAGACATAAACCCTGCATTCCCTTCTCCTCAAAGAAACTAATAATATCCGCCAAAAATATAATAAACAGTAGCGGGCTGAGACTTTCTCCCTGTAGAACCCCTTCAGTAATGTCTATATTATTTGATCTATGTTGTCCAATTTTAACTCTAAACTTCGCATTATCATAAAAAATTTTTATTATTCTTGAAATCTTTCCGCTGACCCCAAACTTAAATAGTTTGTGCCATAACTTTGCATGCTGTACCGAGTCAAATGCTCTTTTCAAATCAACAAAGACACCGAAAATGTAGTCTTTTTTTGTTTGCAAATTTACATTAATTATAGCAGATAGAATGAATGATTGATCGATGCAACCTCGTGTAGACCGAAATCCCGCTTGTTCCTCTGGAATAATGTGACATGTCTCTGCCCACTTTCCGAGTCCTTTGCAAGTAGCCTAGTAAATATTTTGGTTACTGTGTTCAACAATGCAATACCTCTATAGTTCAATGGTTCGGTGTATTCTCCTTTTTTGTATAGCATGTGCATGTCTGCC
Organism: Andricus coriarius; assembly: GCA_932066315.1. NCBI lineage: Eukaryota > Metazoa > Arthropoda > Insecta > Hymenoptera > Cynipidae > Andricus > Andricus coriarius. The sequence continues at coordinate 10,297 of CAKNWT010097484.1, read as the reverse complement.
ACGGAAAAAGTCTCTGGTACTGTCTCTTTTTCAAGAATTTTGTTGAACATATTAAGAACATAATGGACCCATTCCGGTGGCATATTCTTTAAGAATTCGTTAGATATCTTATCACGGCCAGCTGCCTTCTTATTTTTACTATCTGTCAAAACTTTATTTAGTTCATTGACCGTGAAATCACAATCCAAAAACGGATGTTTGACAGAAGTAAAAGTGAGTTCTTCAAAAATTTTCCTTGAGTACACCCCCTGATAAAACTCCACCCAGGAATCCAAGCCAATCTTGTTACTGTAAGATTGTTTATAATCAAATAACTTGACTGCGTTCCAAAATTCCTTACTATTTTTGACATTACTTAATCTGTTCCGAATTGCGTCATTAAATGATATTTTAGCTTGTGATTTAACTTTATTGTATTCATTTCTCGATTCATTATAATCTGACAGTAAATTTAAATTAGCTTTATCACGCCTAAATCTTTTATAATTTCTATTAACCTTATGCTTGGATGCCTCGCACGCAGAATTGAACCAGGGATTGCTTGTTTGATAGTTACTACTTAACTTTGGAACAGGATTGACACTTAGCATGTTTGAATGAAATTCGAAATCGAATAAGTTGTTTATACAAGTCTCCACCATATTGCATCCGCCATTTTTTTGTGTTGAATCGACATCAAATTCTTTATCGGCAACCCAAAAGCCCCTGAGCGTAAAATTTCAAGTTTACATTATAAAAACTTCTCTTTTTGCTAATATGTTGGCGACGTAGTCCGCAAGGGTACAGGGAACCTGGCAGGTTTGAAGGATCATAGTCACATTTTACGTAGTCTGCTATAAAACTGATTGGAGGGTTTCGAAAGAGCTCATATTGATTAACGAACACTAAGAAGGTCATGCCCATGTGCGCTCTGTAGTAGGAGAGATAAGCGAAAACAGCTTGAGGTGGCCTGTCAGGCCGGTTGCGTCTAACGGAGGGTTAAGAGATACATGACCCATTCGTACATCCCACAACATTTCTTTACATGACTTGATAAAATTATTATAGAAGTTCGTAAACGGTGAATCACGGTTTCACAAATCAGCCGTGGGCAAATCGTCAATATTAACTATTTTCCTGTCCAAAATCGTTGTATCAAAATTTGAGGTTAATAATTTTGTGAAATCTTTTTGATTTATTCATTTTTCTACATTTTTGTCCGTCCTTTTATCAATCGTTGGATAATGTTTGTTCAGATTCGGGTGAATTTCCAGTCTGTTCCTCACTTCTACTTTTAACTTCCGCTTCCGGCTCGCTAGTCCTACTGGTTTCGGATAATTTTTCTTTCTCTGATTTTTCTTCAACGGTTTCAGCTAAATTTACTGTTGGTGAAAGATCGTGAGATTGTTGACCTTTGTCCAAGTTCTGTCTTTTGTCAATCTCCAATTCTATCAACCAATAAGGACTATCGTATATGCTTGATATGAATGTTTCGTCCGTTGTTGGATCGTAGATTTCTATTCGTTCTTTGTCCAGGTGTATATTCAACCCGGCCTTGGCAAAAAGTCGCAAAGATAATAATTGTTCGGGCAGTGATTTGGAATATATGACATCATTTAGTACAAAGGTTTTCTTAATTTTTGAATTCCAAAGTCAAATGTTCAGTTGCCCCCGAGTTCGTCAAAAACGTGGCAGTCATATCGCTTTGTGTATTGTTATTATAATTTTTAAATATCATATCGTTCCCCGTCGTAAGTGATAACAAAGCATTTTCCTCACATTCGTTCATATTTTGCTGGTCGTTCATCTGAGTTGCCAGATTAGCCGCTGGGAAAGATTTTCTGCCAGTTCGAGGTTGATTTGAATTGTTGAAATTTTTGTTTCCATTGATGCGTCCCCTGTTATTTTTATTGAATAAACCTCGTCCTCTGTATCTATTCCTTTGACTTTGAGTTTTGAACGATTATTTGTTATTAGCATGCAGTCTTTGATCGGCAGCTTGATGAGTGCCAAGTTTGTTACACACACCACATTTTTTGAGTTTTGAACGTGCTTGTGAGAAAGCAGATACTGTCTTTTTCGCGCTAGTTACGTTCGCGCGATTTTCTTCAGCTTTTACTATAAAAGACTTCAGTCCATTATAGTCTATACCTTTTCCGGTTGGATTTTTCAACATGAAGTCTAGAGCTTGGACTTACGGAAAAACAAGCACTATCGCGTTAAAGAAAGCGTCCTGTTTTTCCTCGTCAGAAAGTGGAGTTGAATCTGAGATATTTTCATAACTTCTGATCAGTTCTTCGAAACGATCCCAGTATTTCATCGCGAATTAATTTTCTTCGTATTCCATAGAATACAGTTGCCGTCTTATGCTCACGCTCGTCAGGTTTGTCTGGCATCGTTTAAATTCCTTAAATTCCTTTAAAACTTGAAGGATATGCTTAGGATCTTGAATTGTTAGGATTTTAGAATGGTACATATATGTGAACAATTCGATTTATTAAAATATCTCTAACGCTGTGAAAATTTTTTTCTCTTATTTTGTCATTTATCCGTACCGGGGGTTCTATTTTGTCGTCTATTATATAAAGAAAATCATTTAAACGCTACTCCGACTTAAAGAAATCGTAAAAATGGTCAAATTTGACCTGGGGACCTAGCTTGTAGTCCATTTTTCTGCTATTATTGTTTTTATTGAACAGCTCGATTCGAATGACTTTTTTTAATAGTTTATTCAGTTTGTGTCTGTTCAGTAGCCGTAATCCTGTGAGAAGTTTTGGTAAACTCGACTTTGCTCAGTTCTTCGTCGATTATATTTCTGATAAAGTCTCCCGGATCTACTATATTTTGGGTCTCAGGTATCAATGGGTTTTCTGCAGGGATGCTGGCAAAATTTTGGGCTGTAATTATTGAAGGGTTTCCCGCAGGGATGTTAATAACCGACCTTATTTCTTGCTTCGCTTTATCAACATTTTTACCTGCTTTCTCTCACTATCAATCGTTTTCGCCTGTCTTTCTTTTGAAAGTTTCGCCATCTCAGCTCGGGTCTCAAGCTGCATTTGAATAGTTTTATGAAGCATTTCTTTTAATGCAGCGTATTTTGCAGTTCCTTCAGATTGCGCGTCAGAGTTACTCCCTGATTTTATTTCTGGGATCAGTTTTCTGGGATCTAGCTTTCGTGGCAAATCAGACATATAATTAGCAGGTTTGTTCATCTTGTCGTTACTTCGACTATTCTTTTCGTTATCGTTTTTGCCTTGGTCGTTATTTTCTTATAATATTTACTATGCGTTAATTATTTATAAAAACAAACTTGACCGTCGTTATTATCTCGTTATGGTTACCTGAATTCTGATCAATTTTGGTAATCTCCTCTGAAACTGGAGAACTCATATTTTTCGCGGCTTCCTCAACAGTCACTTGACTATTCCCTTTCTGTGGACTGCGCCAGCTTCTCGCGTTTTCTCGGGATTTGTCATAACTTGCCTCCTCCATTTTCAGATATACTGTTATGCTCTGTGACATCAACTTATATTTAATTTCCGTTCCTATCCCGTATTTACAACATGTCGTAACTCTTCGTTAATTAAGTTTAGAAAATCCAAGACAGTGTCTCTGAGCCTCAATGCCACACACCAAGCCCTAAAGTTCGAGACGGATGACACTTTCATGCATGCTACTATCACACATTTCTGTGATGATCCTAGTGATGCAGATCCTTTACCCAGCCATCACGGCCAGGAAAGAGTATCCGATCACCCGAGACGCAGCTTTTTCTGTGTCTAAGATGGATATGTTATCGATTATTATTTGTAATTTTTATTTCAGATCCCTCGAACGTATTCGTTTATATATTTATAATCAACAAGTGACTGGTTCTTTTACGACGGTTGTTACGTTAAATGTTTAAGATAATGAAACACTTCAAATTGATCTATATTAATCTTTTGTTATTAAACAATAATAGTATCGCACAGCGTCATGCAGTCGTCTCGTTACTCGATACTGTCATAAGTAAAAGAATCGATAAAAAAATTATTTATCTTATTTGTTATACAAATATACACTCATTAGCTTATATGATTTATAATTCTTTCGCTGTTCATGATAAACAGTCGTTTGTATATATTTTACATTTTCTTTATACTTTTATTTATTGAAATATCTTAAGCAGTCATTTGTTTTTATCGAATTTCATGTTATTTCTTAATAATTCCGGTCGTTTAATAATCGATTATTTTAGATTATTAGTTTGATCTAATATTATCGATATTATTTATTTTTTACCAACGGCCATACCACGCTGGAAGCACCAGTTCCCGTTAGATCACTGAAGTTAAGCAGTGTTGGGCGCGGTTAGTACTTGTATGGGTGACCGTCTGATACTACTGCGTTGCTGCTGGCGGTCGTGGGTGTGGTGAGCCCATTTACGATATTGTTTTCGATCCATCCTAACCTCTTAGGAGTTCGATCATTCAAGATCGAGTCAAAATTCGATCAATAAAGATCGATTCAAGAGTCGATTCGCCGCAAACGCTGACTCGACGCACTTTGGAACGCATTTTTGAGTTATACTAAGTGGAGGCGCACCAGCAAAATTCGTCGCGCTCCAGTGTAGCAACCGCACAGTGCTGCAGGAATGATTTTTGTGGAAGGATGAAGCTGCAGGTCTCAATCCTCAACCGATTCACATTTTGTTTTTTTTTAATTACTCAGTATAAAATTCCTAACAAACGTAATTTTGCTGATTTTTTATTTTGTTTATTTGAAAAATATTATATTAATAAAGATATCAGAAAAATAGCGAGATAAAAGTATTATATTTTTAATGGATTAAAAACAATGCAAGTGGATTGTACTTAGTAATTGAAAAAAAAGTTAATCGGTTGAGGATTGCGACATTCAGCTTAATCCTTTCGCGAAAGACCATTCCTGAACCACGGTGAACCGTCGGGATGAAATGATACGGAAGGTGGTGGTCGTTTAAATATTGATAGTATAAATAGTTTAATACTATTTAATTCTGCTCTATTATTTCATCAAGATTAAAATAAATAAATATTCAAGTTTAACATATCTAAGTGTAAATAAATGCTTTTTCCGAGACGAATTTCTGAAACTTGTCATATCAGAGAGCTGATGCATATCTAACAAACAATTGATAATTGTATTACAAATAATGTTTGGATTTTTCGAAATCACCGAATTGTTGAAGTCAACTGAAGTATTATTGAAATCGGAGTTGATTTTCTTTCAAGAAATTTGAAAATGTGTATTTACTTTCATTAGGAATATCTGGATTGTTTTTCTTTCATTTTATTTTTCAAAGGAACTGATCAAGAAATTTTGATAGCCTCAGGAATTTGATGTAATTCTTGATCGAAAATATTTCTTTATACTTAGTAATTATTAAATTACAAACCATTTTTTTTAATTCTTTTATTCTTCTCCGAATTTTTTTCAAAAAATCTTTGATGTTTTGAAAAAAAATTTGACGAAATGTGGTCAAAGCAGCCAGTAGTTGTTGACGTGCTTAAATTTGTCCAAAAATCGAAATAGCTTTACTAATTTTCATTTGTTCTTCGTTTTTCTCATTGGTTTCCAAGGAGCGCAAAAAAACGTGACGTTCTGGAACAAGGAAAACATTAAAATCCTAAAAGTTGCAAAAATTGCGGGATTTTTAAAGTAAAAATTGAGGAAAAAAACTCATTGTGCCACTTTTAATTTTTTCTTCGTTTTTCTTATCGGTTTTGAAAAAGTGAAAAAACTTGAAAAACTGAGAAAAGGAAAGCCTCAATATGTCAAAAATGCAAAATTGGCACTGTTTTAAAACAAAAAGTTTCAAAAAATGTATTTTACCTTCAACATGATGAAATACTCGTAAAGAATGTTAAAATGTTGCTATGTTAATTTTAAAGAATACTTGTCGCTTTATTTTCTACGTACAAAAAATATTTCAGTGGCAAGCCAATCCTGAACATGTCGCCCGGCCTATATGATTTGAAATGGATTCGGTCCACATCAAATCTTGAGATATTGTTTTATTGTGAGTCCCTGGTAATTGTTGCTCAATTCCATTATACAAACAGTTAATGCACCAACACAAACATCTGATGCAGGTAATTTTTTAGCAAAATTTTCTTTTAAGTAGCAAAGTGTCCATTAAATTTGATGAATTTAGTTCAATATAACTTTCGAAGCTTATAAATTTGTAAAATGTGGTGAGAAAAATTACTAAACGATGACAATCCCTATGAAACAATTCTCATCCAGTGAAAGACATTTCTGGATCGTTGTTTAAGAAATTGTAGGCATTTTGGAATAAATCTGAATATTTTATATAAAACGGCATTTTTTAAAATATAACAAAAAATTTTCATTTTGGTTTTTGAATAAGGAAATACTAATTAATTATTTACAAAACCCCAACGAAATAGCCCTATTTGGACTTTACTTATCTTTCATTAAAAAAAAAGAAACGTTGAAATCGGATATTAATTTTTATATGAAAATCAAATGTGTTCAAAGGTACTGCCTTTGCCCCAGTGTGGAGGCGTGTGGTGCAAACAGTGAAAGGCGTCAGGTTAGACTTTTTGGCAGCGTGTCGGCGATGCGCTTGTCCAGTGTAAACCAAACCATTGCTGAACACAGTTTCCATCCTGATGCAAACGCAAACGCCCGCACGCATTTAGTTTTGCGTTCGAGCATGCATGGGCCTTTATTGCCACGGGCCTGAGTCCCGCTTTTCCGCTTTTCGTTTCACTGACCCCACCCTGCGTCCCGCGTCGGCGCAGAACGAATCCCGTTATATTTTCCATGTCCCAGCCTGCAGAATCGCCAGGTGCAGAGTCCGCAAAATGGTGGAAACCCACTCCTGATGACTCAGAGTCAACTCAAACTTGATGCTACCACGAGGGACTCGCGATTCGGCGCTCGTAGCAGTCGGACGTGTTTCCGCAGTTGTTGTGTGATGTTTGTGATTTTATGGTGTTAATCTGTTCTTTCTGGCGCGATTTCCCGCGTCATCTCCAATTTCTTGGACTTCAAATATAAATGGAATGAATTAAAGAGCCCAACGACTGCTGAATTTGAATCTCATGTTGTGTGCAAGAAAGAAAGGAAGGACTGTAAGGAATTTGCTGATCAGGTGACAATTTGATCTCCGGCCCAGTACTTGCACTACTCACTGGAAAAGCCAAGTTTTGTGGAAAGAAGGTACCGTTAATCAATACAATTGAGCTTTTCTTGGATTTGGTCTTTCCCCGCCACAAAGACCCTGCGGAAACGTGCCAAGAAGGAGGTTAAATTGTTGAAGTTTGGAAATAAAATGGCGGTGTTTGCCAGTTGGAAACTATAGGCTCCACAAACTCGTCATCCGCAGTGGTCATAATTCCAACGCTTGACCTCCAAAGTATTCTCCCTAACCTTCAAACATTCTTATTCCTCGCCTTCCATTCTCGTACGTCCTTATCTATCCCACGTTATACACGACAAACAACTTTCCCTGCTATAACCTCTCTTCACCCTTCGCTTGCTTGCGGCCTTTGCTTTGAGTTGAAGTATATTTATTTTGTTTTTATATCGTTTGCTTTGATTTTGTTTTGATGGGAGATTCGCTTGGTGTAGAGGAATTTATAATGAGCGCTTTATTTTTTTTTTATGCTTGATTTCTGATTCTGTTGGTATTAGCAATCACGTATATTTTGGCAGTACTTGGAATCGTCTTAGCGAAATCGTTTGCTTTCTATGTTTACTATAATTTTATTTCGATACTGACGTATTCACTGTATTCTTCAATTTTGTTGCTTTACTGAAGAATCCTTAATAATGTTCCTTTTCTGTTGAGTAAATGCTAGTCAAAATAAATCTTGTGTAGGGCGGGTGCCCCTGCTTTAGGCTGGAATTGTAACTGTTTCTTGTAGTTAGAAATTTGGGTTGGGTTATGGCAACTGAATATTAACGATTACCCTTTTTTTAGGTGGATCTTTGAGCTCGGCACCATGTCGCTCCCGGGTCAGAAGGGGCGAGGTACTCCCGGTGATCAGTCCTGATGAAGGGAACAAGATTATGGCAGGTCGGCAGAGAAAAAAAAATGACGGATCTCCTGATGAGAGAGTTGAATTTCTCTTTTCATGCTCAGAGGTACCTCGTCGTGTATTAATTTCCAATGATGCTTTTAAACTTACCCCTGTGATACCTCCACCTATGAGATGTGTTCATTGCCAGAGATATCGCCATGGTTCCGACCAATGTAGGTCTCACCGACCAATCTGTGAATTCTGTTCTGGACATCACAGGACTGACACTTGTCAACAAAGACTGATTTTTCGATGCTCGAACTGTAGAGAATATCATGTGGCTTCTTCTAGTGATTGTGAAGTTTATATCTTTGAATTTGAGGTGATGCGCTATCGCTTTTGGAACAATTGCGGATATGAGGAGGCGGACCGATGTCTCCGAGAGATGGGTCTCATTCGTCAGGGGGTCGCAGATCAGCACCCCCATTCCCTCCTTCTACTAATTCACCTCCTATTGTCAATAGAGAAGTCACACAAATGGGCTCACCGAGTAGGCCCGGGCCTTCCCATTCGATGAGTGATTCTTTCCGGGAGGCGACCAACAACTTCAAATTTTAGTCACTGATGGGTAATTTGTTATTTTTCGTTTATAGTGTAGGTTAGTTAGTTCTTTCTTCCTATGTTTTGTTTCGTTATGTTTGTTACTTTTATCCTAATTTTAATTTTGCTACACGCTTTTGAGATCTGTATGGGAATTTGTTTAAACCAATTACTCACTTTCTACTTTACTGGTTTTCTAGTTCCATGCTATTTTCGGATTGATTTAACTTAAGTTATCGATTATTGTTTACTTGCTATGTAAACCTTATTTCTCTTTAAATTCTTCGTAACCTCGTTTTCTGGTTCTTCGGAACACTCGTTGTTTTGCTGGCCGTGGCTTATCGTTTATAGGTCAGTTTTCTCTACTTTAGCTATTTGTTATGCCATGCGGGGTAGTCTTAAATAATATAATTAAGCCCGTAATTTCATGCTTCATTCCGGTTAGGACCTTAAGATACGGGGTAAGACTGAGGGACTATTCGACCCCCTTGACTTCTGAACTTCAGGGTCTTTTTCATGCTCTCATCCGAGTTCTGGGTGAGGAGTGGAAGGATGTAGTCATCTTCACTGACTCCCAGGCAGCACTGAAAGCTATTAGGGATAGATTTGCGACCCCCCTTGGGCACACCCTAGCAAGATTGGTGGGTAATGGGATCGCTTTTGCTGGTCGGCTGGGAATCTCGATTCGCTTTGCCCGAGTTCCGTCCCACGCAGGCGTAATTGGTAACGAGACAGCTGACGAGGTAGCGAGAGCTATTGCTGCCCTTTCAATGACCGCTTTGGGAGAATATTTCGTGAGGGACGTTCGTGATATTTGTCAGCGCGATTCTGATGATTGGGCGGCCTTATGCTGGCCTTTTGGTAGGACTAGTGCTTCAAGAGCTGACTATTTTGGTCATGTCACGGTCAAGACCCCAAGACCATGGTTTCGAGGATTTAGTCTGCCTAGACGTTACATCAATTTAGTCACGAGACTTAGGACCTCACATATTTGCACGGGAGATAATTTCCAAAGAATGGGCTGGAATATTCCTGAGGGATGCGAATGTGGTGCCGAGCTGAAGGACCTTACGCATCTCATACATCAATGTCGGTTGCTCTCACAAGGCCGGCCCGGGTTACTCGGGTATATTCACCGAGTTTCTTCGGACCTGCCTCCGGAGCTCTTCAATTTTAAAGATCTAATTTGTAATCCCACTGTAGAATCGGTGGGCGAGTTGGGCCGTTTCTTTGGGGGGAACGCGAATCTCATACTATAACTTCGACCGGGTAATGTTTTGCATGGACGGTCCCTCCCCTCCCCTCCATCTCTTTTGTGAACCGGAGGAGACGAACCGTCACTGGGATATCTATTGATTGGATCGACACAACCTGAACAGTAGTGGATCTGTGTCGGCAGGACTTGAAGTACGAAGGTCGTACATCAAGGAGAAATTTATTCAGAAGATAAACTGATACTTACTGGTCTACCGAGTGCATATATTGAAATATTCTACATTGATGGGATTTAATTGGAACATGGCTATCTGAACCAAGACGCCACAAAGAAAGAATGAAAGAAAGATGATACCCCGAGGAATCAACCCGTTTAAAGAAAATAGAAAAACGCACACGTTTCCGTCTTATATTATAGCCCGCTAATATTATGTGCGTAGGTATGAAGCAATGAATTCACTTTAATTTATTCCTTCATGCATTAATAC
>CAKNWT010097470.1:0-11011 GCA_932066315.1 Andricus coriarius | reverse complement strand
CACACCAGCATAGTAAGAGTTTACCCTCACTTCTTAGCTCTTTAGCACCGGATCTCCTTTTGCATAATTTTAACTTGTCCAAGCCCCAATCGGCCAATCCCTTTTCTTTTCCAATTTTCGCATTATGCTCAACAGCCACTATCAATTTTGCAGGTGATCCCTCCAATTTGTCAAGTCTATCGTCTAGATTCTCTAAAAGATATTAGTTTCGATGGTTTATTATTTTATTACGTAATAACGAGGTAGTTGTCTTCGCTAAGCTTCCTAGTTCTTTCCAGCCGAAGTCCGTATTTCCATTCATGTACATTCCATGCTGCTTCCAGGTCTCCCCTCAGACGCACTACCAGGCAGCCTGCTCATCTACCCTTGTTGTGTTCTTTGAAAGTTGCCTTGCCACAAGAGACAACATTTTTATCTAGACTGTCTATTAGGATGGCCCAAAATGAAAGATTTTCGATTTTTTATTATTTGCAACTAAAACATGTTCCTCATATTGAAGAAGTAATTGCAATTTTTTAAAAATAATTTTAAAATGATATTTAGAGGTGGCGCCAAGGTTATTAATTTCTTATGGAATTTAACGTAGAACAATTTCTATTTTTTCATGCTTAAATCTAACATATAAATTATTTAAAGAATCTCATAAAATTTTGGGAACGTTTTTCTCACCCAGGGGGCACCGGGACATCCTAAAGACGTCCTAAAAAAGTCCTCACGATGTCCTTAAGACGTTTATAGGACAACTTTAGTACATGTGTGACCACTGGGCAGTAATGGAGAAAGTGTTCTTCAAATAAAAATTATTTAAAAAATTATTATTAGGATTACTTTTTAAGCATCAAACATGGCTGTTTTTACTTAAAACCTTGATTTTCATGGGATTATTTCAGACCCTAAATATTGTTTGTTATCTCTAAAAATTACAACAATTGTTTCTCATAGATTCAGGATGCGACCTTTTGAAAATCGCATAGTTTAAATTTGATTATCAATAAGATTATTGCCATAAATCATAGATGATTCGTTCGCAAATACAGAAAATATTCATTTCGTTTTTGAAATTCGGAATTATTATAAACAGAGTCTTTCAATAAACTGATTTAGTTTTTAATTATTATAATTTAAACATTTAACATTAGCAACAAATAAAAATTGTTTAAACAAATAATTGTATTCTATTAAAAAAAGGTTTAAACAGATTTATATTTAACTGGAATATTTACACAAGAAACTTATTTTACAAGGCAAATTTTAATTCTAAATCAGTTAATAAAATATTTACTGAATATATTTAGTTTTCAATTAAAATTATTTAAGCATTTAAAATTATTCTTAGGAAGGACAGAGAAATAATAAAGCAGTGGTATCTTCGTAGGTGCCTCTGCACTCTATGTTAACAAGTAATTTTGTCCATACCAACATTTCCTCCCAAAATGAATTGTCACGATTATTTCGGGAAACAATTGGGAATTACACCCAATGCTCTGGAACAGTTCATAATCATGGGGGCGTAAGACCTTTGGTTAGTAGATCTGCTGGCATGACATCCATTGACATAGATTTCACTGTAATTCGTCCCTGCTCGTGCATACCCCGGACAAAATGATGTGGAACATCAAAGTCCTGGAGTGATAAGCATGACTTTGTATAAGTTTTTAGGCACTTTCGTTGTCATTGTAAATAGTAGTGCATTTTTGAGATCCACTTATTTGATATAAAATACCGTGGAGATACATCGCTTCCTTGGTTGATTCCGATAAGGCCATATATTCTTCCTCCGTACTTGATAATGTAACTGTACTAACTATAGAATTTTCTTCTTTTTCTCGCAAACAAGGATAGATACGAGAAAAAATGTTAAAATAAAAGTTTGCAGGTCTAACAAAGTTCTATAAAAAATACCTCTTGTTCTTTTGCGATATCTCTCATCGTTTACGAGAAAAGAACAATTACAATTTTAGGAAAACAAATTCTCCCGACTTCAATAATGGTTCAGCCCGCTTAAAGCTGACAGGATGCCTTTTTTCTATTAGCAGAACCTTTAAAAAATATTTAGAAGGATAAAAAAGGTGCGGTGTAGCAGACATTATTTTTTTAGTAAATGTAACAGAAGTTCGGTAATCTTTACGGCAAATATATGCTATCCTTATTATAACTGAAAATCCTGTAAGTTTAGCACAATTATTTTCTGTGTGAGAGTTTACCGTCCAAACCGATTTTACTGTTTTGTATTCCTTAATTCCTTTTATAGAGTTAAGAAAGTCAGGATCTACCCACATGTTTTTTAAAAATCTCAAGCATATCTCAAATCGTGCATTGTTGGAAATTTGTATAACTGTACGAGATTCAAAATAGTTGTGTCACCTTGAAAATGTAATGAAATACGTTTTAATCTTATTAAAATGTTCAATCATTATCTTTAATGAATCACTTTTTTTTAAAGTATAGAGCTGAAATAAAAATGTTACATGTGTGAATAAAGCGCTAATTAAATGGGCATAATGTTGACAGAGGTTTTTAAAGTATAATTTATCATCCATGTAAAAGTTGATGTGAACACTATAGAAATATTAAAAAGGCATAACTGAAATAGAGATAAGTGGAATTATCACCAGAATTGGATGTTACATTACAATTTTCACATTTTCCCAGAACTTGGATTCAAACTTGTAAACTCGCGAAGTGATATACCGAATTCAAAGGTATGAAAATCTGCGATTCGGGGATACAGTTTCCTGTTTCAAAAACAGAACTTATAATAATTTTTTCCGTTTATATATGGATAGAATATTTACCACTTATATTTTAAACCCCACTTTTTTTATTTATATACATTTTAATCTTATTTCAATGTTCATTATTTGAAATTCAAGGGCACAATATGAAAATGACCATTTTTATCGACCGACGGATAAAAATATGCTCTACATCTACATAGGCATAGTTTTGTACTCCTCAAATATTTCGAAGTCCTTTAGTAATTGCTTCAGTAGTTTTTTATTGATTACTTGAATTCAGATTTAGGGAGTATGTGCCAACTTTTCGGAACAGCTATAATTTTGTATGCACTTTAACATTTCTATTATTACTGCAAATATTAACCGATTTCCATGAATATTTTTTCACTTTCTACTAATTATATGATTAATCTAATTCTGCTAATTAAAATTGAATCAAGCCACGCTTTCATAATTTCAGTTTTTGTAACCTTCTGATTTTCATAAGATTGAAAGGGTCATTCGTTCCGGCTGATTTGACTCGCTACAGGGTATCTGCCTCCTCTCGTTTCATGAGGGTCCAAGAGCACGCTCAGAAATCGCACAGACAGTTAACACTGAGCGTCACTGCTATTATACTTACCTTATCGATTATTAAGGGGTTAGGGTCAGTCGCAAAATAAAAAAAACGATTTGAACAAAAAATTTGAAAACAGGGTTTATTACTTATTGACCAAAAACCTTATTGTTCAAAAAAAGTGTTTTGCGGTGGGCATCGTAACTCATGACTGGATCATCTGAAATAAAAAATACAACGGGATTAGTTAAAAAACGATATGCCCTTGTACTTGAACAAGGAATTAAGTCAACATTTTAATTTTCAAGAAAATGGCGGATGTGTAAACACAACATTTTTCAAGGAAAATAAAACTTTTGACTCAATTCTTCGTTCAAGTACAAGGGAATACTGTTTTTTAACAAGTCCCGCTGTATTTTTTGTTTCAGATGATCCAGTCGAGTTGCGATGAGCACCGCGAAACACCTTTTTTTGGACCTCTGGCAGATTAACTATAAACTTGCTCGTTTATAGATATTTTAACCTTAAAATATTTTAATAATATTAAATTAATTATTGCATCTGTAATAAAACCTGTTCTCAAAAAAAAATTCTTTAAAAAATCGTTTTTTTATCTTGCGACTGACCCTAATCCCTTAAACAAAATATAAACATTTTTTCCAAAAACCGGCTCTGGCTCATAATGTATGCAAAAAATCCGACAAAAATATTCAGACGTACGGCCGCAAACTGGCATCCCGTTCTCTGACTGTAATAAATCCCCTAAAGGAGAGATTCGATGTCCGTATATTCTTACAAAGGTAAATGGATTTTCCAGGTATGCAAAATTTACACAGGATGCTTATCTTAAAAAGGATCAGAGCGTATACTGACTTGTGTGCGCTAGCAAAAGTGCGCAATAGAAAATAATTATACGGTGCCGTAATTATTTTCGTTGGTGCCCCCTATATTCTATGATAACAAGTAATTTTGCCAATACGAAAAATTATGAAGCATCAAAAATTGTCTATCTAACAAATTTTTTTAACGATAACAATATTTACTAAATATTAATTTTTTATGAATATTGTTTAAACAAATACATTTATTTTAATAAAAACATGAGTGTAACTATCAGATTTATCTATATTTCACTGAAATATTTATATAATTTCTTTTTACGGATAAGTTTTCAATTAATATTAATAAAATTATTTAAACGTTTAACATTATCAACTACCAAAAGTTGTTTAAATAATAAAAGATTATTATCGAATAACAATATTGACTAAATATTTACAAATATTCATTTTTTATTAAAAATTGTTTTTAAAATTAATTGTATTCTATTAAAAAAAGGTTAAAGCAGATTTATATTCAAGTGGAATGCTTACACAAGTAACTCATTTTACAAGGATACTTGTAATTCTAAAGCAGTTAATAAAATATTTAATAAATATATGTTGTGTTCAATTAAAATTATTTAAACATTTAAAATTATGAAGCATTATACCATTTTTGAATAACAAATTGTTTTTATCGATAACTATATTTACTAACTATTAATTATTTATAAAAATGGTTTAAATAAATTTATTTTGGTAAAAAATGAGTTAAACTCTCAGATTTATCTATGATTACTGAAATATTCATATAATGCATTTTTACATGGACAACTGTTTAACTAAGCACATTGATGTTACTAGCAAAAAATTAAAAATATTGAATTTATTGTAAAACAAATATTTACACAATTAGGCCATCTTAGGCTCACAAGCTCAAGACGGAGACGGAGACGGAGGATGCACACTTATTCCACCTTATACTTTGATTTTTAACTTACTAATCGTAACATCTTTTTATTTTTCGGACAGTTAATCCATTTTCAGTATAAACATGTTTCTGCATCATACAGGTCCACTTTTTTCCAAAAATGAGCACCCGAAACAGTATTCTGGACACTTTTTTAATACATTTTCTTACTTTTATACTTTTATCTCCATATTTATATATAATTGGTTGCAAAAAACATTACTATTTTTTACAAATAACTGCTTAAATTCCGCGAAATATAAAAGGTAATCAGATGATGGAATCGGTCCGATCCCGAAACGTTATTATACAGTTCTCAATAAATAAGGGTTTTCCTTATACTTTCCAATTTGCAGTTTTCCAGGCGTTAAATTAAGAATATTCTACGTCCCGAAGTTCTTTTTATACTCATTCAATTAGGTAGAATTTTTTACAAAAATGGTTGGCATTTTCATCGATAAAAAAAGTATTGAAAATATTATCAAAATTATCGAAGCAGAATCTTACATTCACTGACGAAAAAGGAACTTTTGGCTCGACGATGCTCTTTCACGATTTGCATCAGAGCCTGTTTTCCGTGTTCGTCTTTTGTTAGTAACAAATTATACTATTTCATTAATGCAACACCACATTCTGCTCTGTCGCTTACAATACGTAAACTCTCTACGAGATGCAAGCCGCGATTATAATCGTCCCTCAAACTCTACGTTGGCGGATCAGCATTCAAGAAATCAGTGTTGATACATAACTTTCTTTGATTGCCTGTGACATTTTTCGTTTACAATCAGCGGATATGGCCTTATCTATAACAGCCAATCAAATTAATTGTTCGCCTAAATACCAGAGGTGCCGCTCACATTTCTTCAACGAAACTTGACAAACTTTTGAGCTAACAGCGTAACAATCGGTAACGGGTTTGACAAACTCAAGACCGCTGTTTGCTGCTTTTAACGGGTTGTGAGTACTAAACCAAGTCTTCAAATGTATACATGCAACAAAACTACTGATTTCTTGAATCCGTGCCATTTCTTTTGCACTCCAATGAAACTGATTTCTAAATTAATATATTTTTGAAGCGTGAATTGCCTTCGCCATCTATCTGGGAGATGGACTGCTCCTGGTTTTCTAAATGGGGTATCATTATGAAAAAAAGTATCGAAAATTCTAAAAGTTCGCGATAATCACCCCGAGCAGCTGCTTTTTTTCTGTAACAAAAAAGAATTTGAAACTTTTCAGACAATATTTTTCAGTTTAAAGCGTAAAATTAATAATTAATTACAGTAATGAAAAGTATTTCCAAATCTTACCTCCAGTTTCAATCTCTACGTGGCAAAGGAAAGAAGATTTTCTTTTTCCTCTTTTATTACTTGTGATACTAAAGGATCACCAGACTCGCGTTCAAAATTATTTTTATCAATATTGTGCCATTCAGCTTTAAAGCTCTTAAATAATAAAACATCTGCACTACTAGTAGACCACATACACTCTTCGAAATTTTCTCTTAATATTATTTCATATATTTGATGGCGACAAGCTAAATACAAAAGTTTTTTCTTTCATTTGTGCTGTAGAAGAACGCAGGCACCATTCAACTAGACCCGACATGCCCAACCCGGGGAAATTTGCTCCAAGACCACATGTTCCGCGTCCACCACTTATTCTCCTGAAGAGCCGAAGTGGTGGTACGCGCGTACGAGAATCTCTACTCTGTGACGTACGCTGCACCGTAGATACGAAATATCTGTTGGGGTGATTGGGGGTGAGTGACTTTTCAACATACAATTTTAATAGTAACTAGAGTCTTAATTATTTTATTGTAGTATGTTTACATTTCGTTTTAATGAGTGTAATTGAAAAGAGAAGTTCACAAAGTGTTCCTTTGTTGTACATTATTGAATATTTTAATATCACCGTTTCTTACATTGTATGTCAATTATACATTAATGTTGGCTGATGCTTTTTTCAGTATAAAAATCCGTTAACATTATGCACAACGTAGGAAGGTATGTTAGAGAATTGAAATATAGTTACAAAATGTCAATCCCATTCAGTATCAATACATTCTGATATGTTTAATTAAATATTATATGTATTAAATGACTTTCAAAAGAATTAAAAGTATCAGTCAACCAGAACGTTGATATTAAAATATTCAATAATGTACAACAAAGGAACACTTTGTGAACTTCTCTTTTCAATTACACTCATTAAAACGAAATGTAAACATACTACAATAAAATAATTAAGACTCTAGTTACTATTAAAATTGTATGTTGAAAAGTCACTCACCCCCAATCACCCCAACAGATATTTCGTATCTACGGTGCAGCGTACGTCACAGAGTAGAGATTCTCGTACGCGCCTACTACCAATTCCGCTCTTCAGGAGAATAAGTGGTGGACGCGGAACATGTGGTCCCGGAGCAAATTTCCCCGGGTTGGGCATGTCTAAACTAGACCGTGTTGGACAAAGTCGTGTCGAAACATAAACCAAAAACATCGTCTTGAATATTCCATTCTTTCAATAGATTAATAATTACATTCGATTGTGCTTCACCGATCCCACTTTGTAGTTTCGGAATTCCCAATAACTTATCGATTCCTTCCCCGGATACAACAACAGGAAGGCGGTCTAAATAATGATTTTGATTTTATAGACGTGGTAGTAGTTCCTCTTCTCATTGAACAACAAATTTTGTTGTGAGTAAACAATTATTTTGAATTTCACAAGCGAACTTTTGCCTATGAGTTTCTCTGACCCTTCTTAAAGTTTCACGACTTGAACACAAATATTCCAATCGAAATCCTAAGCTTTGAGCAACAGAAAAGATGACACGCGCAGCGATTATATCGCTTACTTGTCCTCTGTCCAAACTGGCTGTTAAATCTTGAGTTATTAATTAAATTTTTTCGGGTTATGAGGCGAATCAGCTGACTTCGATCTACTGGGCAAAAGAGGCTCCTCAACGTTTTCAAACAAATTTTAAAGCTTCATCTGACCAAATCTAATTACACAAATTTGAAAATATAGCACTATTATGTGCACTTGCTAAAATAAAAAAATGATTCCATTATTATCATTAAAAAAAAAACATAATATCTATTTACCGTTATTATATACCGGGCCGAATCAATTTCAAAACTTTCAAAAGATTTCAGAGGATTTCATAGATTCCAATATTTTAAAGATTTCAAAGAAATTCGCGAATTTTTCAAGATTCGACAAATGTTTCAAACGATTCCACAAATGTTTCAACGATTTCACAAATATTCCAAAGGAGTTCAGACATTTCAGAACACTTCAGAGGATTTCATGTATTTCCGAGATATCAGAAAGATTTCAAAGAAATTCGCGAAGATTCCACAAATGTTTCAAAATATTTTACAAAGAGTTCAACGATTTCAAAATGTTTTTAAACATTTCATAAAACTTCAAAGGATTTAAAATATTTCGGAGATTTCAAATTTTTAAAGAATTCAAAGAAATTTACAAATGTTTCAAAAGATTCCACAAATGTTTTAACGATTTCACATATATTCCAAAAGATTTCAAATAGTTCTAAAGATTTCAGAAAATTCTTGAAGTGTCAGGAAAGAAAACTTGGTTATCATAATTAGGTCATATGTTATACAATTGTCTGCAAATAGCCTTGTCCACAAGTCAGGGGATTTAAACGTAAACAGTCAGGCCCCCCTAAGCCGTTTCAAATTGGAATGTATAATATTGCGCAATATACTCGACTGAGTACTCGCGCATTGCGGCCCTTCCGAGTGCCCTGAGGTTCCCTGCGCGCTAAGAAACTGCGTGGGCCAGCAGATCTAGGAAGGCCGAGACAGGGGGGGCAGAATCCAAGAGTTGGGTGTACTAATAATAATATTAATTTGTTCTCGAAACGATAAAATACGTGTAGTTTATTTCCTTTAAGAAACAATATATTTAAGATGCGAGTGATTCTATGTTTTGAAGTTGCACTGCCTGCAATGACTTGTAATTGATTCGGGCACCGGTATCTACCGGTATTATCGTTTAAAGAAATCAAGCTAATAAAATATACGGACTTACTTTGATCTGAACCGCAGTTAATTTCATCTGTTGCTGAAGATGTATCAACAATTGTTTCCAAAGAATCTTTACGTCCGTTTCAAGTTTATCAGCAGAACGGTAAACGCTCTTTTTTGAATGATTGTTCGATCTCAGAACAACATGCACTTTTCAACAACACTTAAAGCACTGTCACGAACAGTTTTTTTAAGGTTATATGTTGGTAAAAAAAAGTTGGAGCACTTCTTTCTTTAAAAGTAATTTTCGTCCACGTAGTTCTGCTTTTGTGTCTCCTATTGACCATACAAAATCCGAATCACGCGTATTAGTTAAAATTGAAGGTTCCTTAAAGTTTAAATTGTGATAGAGAACCTAAATATATTTCATTCAACAAAACTAAAATAATGACTTCAACAACACTACATCCACAGTTCCACGTGCACGTACTTCTTCCTACTGATGTTCGGAAACTTCTAGCTTACAATTCAATCATGGTCATAGTTTACACCTTTTTAAAGTAGTGTTTATAAGAGTACGGTAATCGAAAGAGAGAGATAAAAATAAGGTAAGGCTGAGAAAGATACTAGACAAATATGTTGTGAAGGGGAGTTTATGAATACTCCTTTAAACTTGTCAGACCCGCACCTCTGAAACCAATCGTCTTATTGAAAATGTCTCTAAGTTTAGAAAAGCAGACAGTAGACTAGTACAGGTAGAAGACAATTATATTCGAATGAAAGTACCTCGCCCATTTCTCCATAATCCGCTTACAGTAACAAAGATGTCCGGGAAAAGTTAACATTTCCTTGGACAGTTGAAGATTTTATGATCTACGATCGATGTTCTAACCGAAAGCTTTGAAAGCGTAGCGCCACCTCTAAATCTTATTTAAAAATTATTTTTAAAAATGGCAATTAGTTCTTCAGTACGAGAGATATGTTTCCAGTTGCAAATAATAAAAAATCGAAAGTTTGTAATTTTGGACCACCCTACTGCCTATCGACTTCGCCATTTTTTTAAATTTTTAAATAGAACATACAATCTTTTTAAAAGAAATGTTATATTTTTCAATAATTTTCACTGATATTTCAATGATTTCTGTCATTAAATAATTTATTTTTTTAAATTGGATATACTTAGGTCGTTGGAAATCCATTCACAGTGATATGAAAAAGTCTGAGAAAAAAATAGAATTAGTTAAATACAAAATTTTCATATGTTTAACATCGTTCTCACAAATATTTATTTCCAAGATTTGTCATTTCTTCCTTACTATAATTAATACTTTCAATGTAAATTTAAAACTACACTCTTCAGTAGAGCGAAGTAAAAATGCTAAAAATAATCGAATCGTTTGAGCTGAGGGATAACAATTTGTAGTCCGACATCCAAAACAAGTATAAAGAAAAAAAATTTGACATCGGTTAATATCTTCTGTTCTCACTTTTACAATTACAATATTTAAAATTTTGAAAATTGAAAAAAGATTTTGCCTTATTCAAAATTTGTTGAAAATATGAAATCCCAAAAATCTTAAATCGCGACAAAAGTTTATTTCCGAAAAAGCAAAATGATTTTTTCTTTGGTTCAAACTGAATAAATTTCTCGTTCCACATATTATTGTTCACTAGTAAAAGCAGTAAATATAATAAGTGTCATAATTTTTGAACCAATAGGAAATATTTTGAATTAGAAATCGTTAAATTTTACTGATTTAAATTTTTTCATTTTTATCGAATGCCAACCAACAAGTTTGTTTTCACTCAGCTCGAACGCTTTGATTTTTTTTTAGCATTTTCACTCCGGCCTACTGTTCAGTGCTCTTAAAATCAAATTAAAAATTGCTCAAGTTAGAATATTTAACATTGCAGTTGATGAATTTAGA